>NW_004624787.1:2322429-2365879 GCF_000247695.1 Heterocephalus glaber | reverse complement strand
TTTGACCATTTAGTATGATATTGGCTGTTGGTTTTTCATAGATAGCCTTAATCAGGTTGAGATAAAGACCTTCTATTCCAATTTTCTATAGGGTTTTTATCATGAATGGGTGTTGGATTTTGTTGAATGCCTTTTCTGCATGTATTGAGATGATCATATGGTTTTTGTCCTTGACTCTATTAATGTAGTGTATTACATTTATTGATTTGCATATGGTGAACCATCCTTGCATCCCTGGGATAAATCTGACTTGGTCTGCATGTGTGATCTTTTTGATGACCCTCTTTATTCTGTTTGCCAGTATCTTGTTGAGGATTTTTGCATCTATGTTCATTAGGGAGATTGGTCTGTAGTTCTCTTTTTGGGTTGGGTCTTTCCCTGGTTTTGGAAGCCAAGTAACACTTGCTTCCAGGAATGAATTTGGAAGCCTTGCTTCCCTTTCAATTTCCTTGATGAGTTTAAAGAGTAATGGTGATTTTTTTAAATGTCTTGTAGAATTCAGCAGTGAAGCCATCAGGACCTGGGCTTTTGTTTGAAAAATATTTTTTCTTTGTACCGGGGATTGAACTCAGAGCCTTGCATCTGCAAGGCAGGTGCTGTAACCACTGAGCTAAATCCTTGGCCTGGGCTTTTCTTTGTTGGTAAATTTTTTATTACATTTTCAATTTCACTCATTGTAATTGGGGTGTTGAGAGTTTCTATATCTACTTCATTTAACTTTGGCAATTCATATATATCTAGGAATCTGTCCATTTCTTCTGTGTTTTGCATTTTATTAGCGTACAGGTTCTCCAAATAGGTATTGATGATCCTCTGGATTTCTGCTGGGTCTGTTGTGACTTCACCTTTTTCATCCTTAATTGCATGGATTTGAGCCTTTTCTTTCCTTTTTTTTGATAAAAGGAAAGGTTGGCTGAAGGTTTATCGATTTTATTTATTCTTTCAAAAAACCAACTCTTTGATTCATTAATTTTTTGTATCATTTTCTTAGTATCCACTGCATTGATTTCTGCTATGATCATTATAATTTCCTCTCTCTTATGAGCTTTGGGTTTGTTATGCTCTTCTTTTTCTAGGAGCTTGAGGTTCTGCATTAGGTTATTTATTTGAATTCTCTGTGTTTTCCTAATATGGGCATTGACTGCTATGACTTTTCCTCATAGAACTGCTTTAATTCTGTCCCATAGATTCCTGTATGTTGTACTGGCATTATCATTTACTTGTAGAAAGTGTCTAATTTCTTCTTTAATTTCCTCTGTGACCCATTGGTTGTTCTGGAGGGTGTTATTCAATTTCCATGTGTTTGTGGGAGTTTTGTGATTTCTTATGTTAATGATCTCTAATTTAATTGCACTATGGTCTGATAATATACAGAAGGTAACCTCAATTCTTTTACATTTACTTAGACATGTCCTATGAGCTAGCATGTGGTCTGCTTTGGAGAATGACCTGTGTACAGCTGAAAAGAATGTGTATTCTGATTTTGTGGGGTGGAACA
Source organism: Heterocephalus glaber (assembly GCF_000247695.1). The sequence goes on along the minus strand of NW_004624787.1, from coordinate 2,364,381 downwards.
CTCTGTAAACATCTATTAAGTCCATTTGTTCAATAGCTTGATTCAGTTCTAGAATTTTGTTGTTAATTTTTTGTGTAGATGATCTGTGTATTTGTGATAGTGGGGTAATGAGGTCCCGCACTACAACTGTATTAGTGCTTATTTGGTTTATCATGTCCATTAACATTTGTTTTGTGTAGTTGGGGGCATTTGTATTTGGTGCATATATATTTATGATTGTCATCTCTTCTTGGATTGTTCCCTTCACAAGGATGTAGTGACCATCTTTGTCTCTCTTAATTAGTTTTGGTTTGAAATCTACTTTGTCTGCAAATAAGATTGCTATGCCTGCTTTTTTCTGGGTTCCTGCCATGTGGAGAACTGTTTTCCATCATTTTACTTTTAGTCTATGTATTTCTTTTTGAGTTAGATGTGTTTCTTGTATACAGCATATTGTTGGATTTTGCTTCTTATTCCATTCTGTCAGTCTATTTCTTTTGATTGTTGAATTGCGACCATTAACATTGATAGTTATAATTGATAGGTATTGACTCATCCTTGTCATGATGCTTTACTGTTGTTGGCTGTTTTATTTCTTATTTTTCCCCCTTTCTCTTTCGTTTTTTACTTTGCCTGGTGGCTTCACTCTGTTGGGCCTCATGGGGTTGTGTCTTTCATTGTCTTTTTCTAGGATATTGCTTAGAATTGTTTGGAGTGCTGGTTTGCTGTTCATGAAATTTCTCAGGTGTTCTTTGTCCTGGAAGTGTCTAATTTCCCCATCGATTATGAAAGATAATTTTGCAGGATACAACAGTCTAGGTTGGAAGTTATTTTCTTTTAGGGCTTGAAATACTTCCCTCCAGTCTCTCCTTGATTTGAGGGTTTGTGTTGAGAAATCTGCTGTGATTCTGATGGGCTTTCCTTTGTAGGTCATTTGTTTCTTTTCTCTAACTGCCTCTAGGATTTTGTTCTTCTGTTGGGTTTCTGAGATCTTGACTGCTATATGTCTAGGTGTAGATTTTTTTTGATCATGGCTAGTTGGAGTTCTATATGCCTCACTTATCTGTGTGTCTAATTCTCCACCTCTGTCTGGGAAGTTTTCTACTATTACTTCTTTGAACAGTATTTTTTTTGTCAATTGTGCTTTCTCCTGTTTTTTGGTGTACTCCTATCAGTCTTATGTTTTTCTTCTTTGCATCATCTAGCAGCTGCTGGATTGATTTCTCATGATCCCTTATTGTTTTCAAGAAATCTCTGTTTTCATGGTCCTTAACCACAATCCTGTCTTCTATATCTGATATTCTATCTTCAGACTCCCTTAATCTGCTCTGCATACTTTCAATGGAGTTTTTAATCTCCTGAATATCTGTTTTAATCTATTTCATGGATTCCATTTCTTTCTTATGTCGGGTGATCATGGTTTCCATTTCTTTGTTATGCTGGACATTCATGGCTTCTAGCATGTTTCTGAGCTCATCTATTTTTTTATCTGTTTCTGTTCTAGAGCCTCTAGTCATGTCTTTCTCTCTGTTCTCCATCTCTGTACTTATCTGGGAAATTATTTCTGCTCTGAATTTTTCTAGAACCTCATTCATCTGTTTTGTTACTTCCTGTGCTATCTGTTCAGGGCATCCAGGTGGTTGATTATCAGACTTTCCCATCTCGTTTCCCCCAGATTTTGCCTTTTGTGTTGTGGAAGTCTGAGTTTGTGCCTTGCTTAAATGTCTTCTCATTTTTCTTTTTGGTACTGTCCTTGGTTTAATTCCGGGATTGGTACTTTGAAGTTGCTTATTATAAGAATCTTTGTTGATGTATTTAGAACCTTTATGGAATGATTGCTTCTCATAGGTATCTTCCAGATATACCTGGTCCTTAGGTTTTGAGTCTCTACTGACTCTGCAGCTATCTCATTTTCATTATACCAGAAAGGACAACTGATTAGATCAATCTCAACACCTTAACCCAAGTGATATAATCAGCAACACAATAGCATCAAGTACCTCTTAGAAATTAACAACTTGTGGTAGTTATTAATCTATCACCTTTAACTGTGTGAATTAAATAAAATCAAGGTCCAACCCAACATATGTTTATAGTGAATAACTCTTCAATATAGCAACTTTAACCTTTGGGATGGGCAGTTAGAAGGAGTTGGGGAGGTAGGGATAGATACGTAGAAGGATAGGAGAAGGTTAGCAGTGAGACCTGTGGACACAGGTGAGAGAAGGAAAGTGAAGAAAAGAAAAATAAAGAAGAAATATGAATTAGGGCCAGCACAGGAACACAAAGGAGATGAAGGACCATTTGGGACAGCACGGGAGTGAGGAAGAGAGAGAGAGAAAGAAAAGAGAAAAGTAAGAAAAAAGAGAAAAATAAAAATTTTAAAAGACTAGAAAAAGAAGAAAAAAAATTCAAAATAAGAGCAAAAAAATACTGGTAATTTTTGAAAATAACTAATAAATGATACAAATGAAGGGTCTCCTTCAGGTTATGTCTCTGTTGTCACAATAGACCATGTGGGCAGCAGTGTGCCGATATAAGTCAATGAGTTTCAGCAAGCGAGTCACAGACCCATGCGATTCAGGCAGATCTCTGCCTGCAAGTCCCAAGTTGAGCTCCCCGTCCTCCTGCAGGGTTGAACTCTGCAAGGTTCTATTGCAGGTTCTAGCTGCCTTTCCCCTGAAGATAATCCAGGTTCTGATGGGAGTTGATGATCCCTCCAACTTACTAAGTACAGTGTTCTGGTGTGTCTTTATTGCAGAGATTCTCTTCACTTTTCCAGTGGGCTTCAGTTTTCATCAGGGAGCATGAGAGAGGCCCTCTCTCTGTTTTTTCACTTCTGCAGCTCAGAACAATAGCCTTTATGACCCCCTGTGCCTCTGTAATGTGGAACCAGGTAGCCGCACAGCCAAGAAGCCAGAGGTGGGGGAAGGAGGAGGTGTTGCAGGTGCCCACGCTGGTACGCTGGCGGCTGGTGGGTGTGCCCAGGGGTGTCCCCTCTAGTTGGAGAGATTTTTATCAACCTATTTTCAGGTTATTGGTTGTTTCTTCAACTGTGTCAAGTCTACTAACACACCTGTTAATGGCATTCTTATTTCTCTCACTGTGTTTTTTATAGCTGATACTCAGTTTGATTCTTTTTTGTAATTTCCATCTCTGCTAACATTACCCTTTTGGTCTTTCATGTTGTCTCTTTGTTCAATTATAGCCCTTAAATACTAATCATAATAATTTTAACTTCCTTATTTGACCATCTCAACATCTGTATCACATATAAATCTTTTTCCACTGCTTTCTTTGTTCCTTTAGATTGTGTTCTTTCTTGCTTTTTGGGTTGCCTTGTAATTTTTTTGTTGAAAGCCAGACATGTACTTATGTTAGATACTGAGGAAAATATACTTTTAGAGTGAGGACTGATATTAACATGGCTAGGAGTTGACCTGTGATTAATGTTTGTGGTAGCCATTGGTACAAGAGGTTTTACATTCTAATCTCTTTGATTTTTCCTGCTCTCTTTGCTTTAAGATCTTTTTGTATTTATCTTCAGAGAATCTGTATTCTGTAGATCCTTCAACTATACTCCATTGTTGTACTGGAGTTTTGTTCTATTTTGTTTTGTTTCTCCTGTGGTGGTAGGATGTTGGAGAGGGAAAGTGTTCTATAATTTTTCTAGTTAGATCTCAATATTTCAATGATCCTTCTTCTAGGGAATGTGATCATTACAAATGTTTGTATTCCTCCTGCAAGAGTTTATCACTTTAATACCTGCCCCCATCCTCTGTTTCTTTATCTGGCTGCATCATTCCTAATTTATCTATTTGGAGCCCTATCCCATATTGACTAGGTTTTCTCCCCTTTGGTTAGACAAAAAAGCTTGAAGAAGCTAGCATAGGGTGGAAAGTGATTCCTTTAGGTGTAATAAGGTTTCTATCTTACCCTGGAGAGTAGGCCTTCTATTTTGGAGAAAGCTGTGCAAAGATTACGTTTTGGTTTTTCTTCGTCATTCCCCTGACAGAGCCACCAAGAGATTTTGCTTGGATCCTCATTTTGAGAACCTGAGGAGGTTCTTGGAAGAAACCTGGTAAAATTCTGGGGTTCCCTCTATGATTGCAAACCCCAAGAGTTTTGCAGTCTCAGACAAGTCTTCATTTAGCCTACGGCAATTTGTCAATATTACTGGTGAAGTAATTGGTACTGCCTCTGTAGCTCCCAGTGGTTTCTGCTCCAGGTAAGCAAATCATTTTATCTTTTGGAATGTGCCTGTATCTCCAGATTTCATAGTGGCACTTTCCACTGTTTTCTCTTTAACTTAAATTCCTTCTTGGGTATAAGGAAAACCATTAGTTTTTAGTTTTTCTACCTATTTCTTATAATGTTGGAAATGAGACTGTCTAAGCCCTTTATTTGTTGTAATTAAAATCAGAAGTCCTTAAATCTTTTAGTTTGAAATTATTTTAGGCTTATAAAAATTGCAAATATAGGACGAAGACCTCTGGAGTACCTTTTCCCCAGATTCTCCTAAAAACATCAGTTTAAATAGTGATGGTACAGGGCTGGGTATGTAGCTCAGTGGCACCATGCCTGCCTGGCAAGCACAAGGTCCTGAGTTTGATCCCTGGTACCAATAAATAAATAAATAGTGATAGTACAATGATGAAAGCTTAGGAAATGACTCTGATGTATTGTTAAATACTCTGAAATGTAATTTGAATTAAATCAGTTTAATATTCAATCATTGCTTTTATTGTTTTTGTTCTATTGTTTCTTTATTTTGGTATGTGACTTCACTGAATTTTACAGATTGAACTTTGTAGATTTTATTACCATGATCACAATCACTACAGATCATTCCAACACTTTAAAGAAATGACCTGGTACACCCACTTTGTAATTATACCCTGGAAAACATTAATATTTCCTCAACTATTATAATACTATAATTTTAAGAATTTTGTACATTCACAGCAATTTTTAAACTTTAACTTTAATTTTACATTTAAAAATTATACAGTGTAATCTTTACAGATTGGTATTTTTCACTCATCAAAATGTGCTAAGATACATCTAAGCTATTGCCTGTTGTCTTAGTTACTTTTCTCTCCTTGCTGAGACAAAATACCTGATACCCAAAGTTAAAGGGGGAAAGGTTTATTTGGCTTACAGTTCATAGAAGTTTCAGTCTACAATTGCCTGGGTCCAAGGAAGGATGGTAGAGGGGCAACCGTTCATGGCGGGCAAAAGGTATCCAAAGCAGCAAGGGACCTTAACAGTGTCTTTCTGCTCCTTTTATCTTATTGAGAGTACCAGAATTAGGGCAATGTCAAACCAATCACCGATGCATAGTGGTTTAGTAATCATATGCCCTTAATCCTAGCACCACTCATTCTAGATTTAGCGACCTTCGAAAAAGACTGCATGAGGCTTTGCAAGGACGTCTAGACACAAGCTACAATACTTGCATCAGTTAACTATTCATTTTTATTGTTCAGTAGTATTTCATTGTATGGATATATCATGATCTGTTTTTCTGGACACTTGTAAAATGATATTTGAGTTGTTTCCAGTTTTTGCCTATTACAAATTAAGCTGCTATGAACAGTTTTTGTTTCTCCAGAATATATACTCAGAAAGAGCCTGCTAAGTCATACAACAAATATATGTTTGATTTTATAAGACACATATATTATTTTCCAGAGAGCCTGACCTGTTTTATATTTCCACTAACTCATAGTTCCCTACAGGGTGATGATGGTGAACATCTTTTCATCTGTAGTCCATTTGTTCTCTTTGGCGATATATATTCAAATTTTATGCCTTTTTTCCCCCAGAATTGGAGACTGAACACAGAGCTTTCACACTGAGCTACATTCTCTGTCCATTTTCTTTTTTAGTTAAAAGCAGGGTCTCTCAAAGTTACCCAGGCTAATCTGGAACTTGGAATCCTGCCTCAGCCTTCCAGAGTCCTGGGATTATAGGCATGTACCACCAGGCACTGCTTCATATGCCTTTTTTTATTGGTACATGTTTGCCATACATAATGATTACATTCCTCATGGGGAGTTGGTGCATGTACATAATATATCTTAATTCTTTTGTTCATCTTCTTTCACTCTTCTTCCTACCCCCTCCCTCCAGCTCTTGGTCCCCCTCCCTTTTGCAAAATCTCTCTCTATTTCCTATTATCTATCTTTTATTTTGCTCTTTGTTTATATTTTGGATTTCTTATACAAGAAAAAACACCCTTATTTTTAAAAATGGCCTTTGGGGGGATTTAGTGTTGAGTTGGCACATCATGGGTGGGTAACAATCCCCCTACCATACTTTCCTAATGAAAATATGTACTTTAGAATAACAGTAGCCAACTGTGCATCTCAGTAGCTGCACTGGAAAAATACAGGAAGAAATCTTTGTGTTGACTTACTTGGTAAGATGAACAGATGAACAGCAATGTGTATGCATGTTTGTCAAAGTGTCAACAGGTGAGTTTTACCCATGTTGCGTGGTGTGTTAGATTTTTGTGCATTTATAAATTTATTAAATGCTTTCTTTCAATTTTTCTTGTAGAGCCAAATTCAGTACAATGTTGTCATGAAAACCTGCTTTTACAACTTTTGGAGGAGGTTGTAAGTGAGCCCATTAGGTGACTCAGATATGAATGCAATGATAACTTGGATCATGTAAGCTAAAGAAGTTGTGACAGTGAGATAGAGCAAGATATGACAGATAAGGAAGTACAGAATGAAGACCTTGATTCAGATGAGGAAGAAAATAGTAAAGTAAATAAATATTTGGCCAGTCAAAATGCTACAAAAATGGTCATGTATACCTGAATAATCCAACATTAGAACCTGGTCGGAAAATGTTATTAGGTTCTTTCCAGGAGTGAAACCTATTGGACAGAATGCCAACACTGAGAGTCAATGTTGAAAATTGTTTGTAATAGATCATATACTACAAGATGTTTTGAAATACACTAATAATGAAATATAAGAAAACTTTCTATGTGCATCCATAGTAATACTGATAACTATATTTATCATGAAATCTCAGTATCTGAACTAAAAGCTTTCATGGCAGGACTCTATCATTCTAATCATCAGAATTTAAAGGATTTATGGGGAAGTGACAATTGTGACATTGAGAATTTTAGAATAATAATGACACTCAAGAGATTTGGTTTCCGTCAAAATTGCCTACATTTTGATGATAAAAATACCCACCAAGAAAGAAAAAAATAATTTGACTGCTATTCTCTCAATTGTTTTAAAGCTTAGTTTCAAACTGCAAAACAATTTATACAATGTGCAAATACATGACAATTGATGAACACCTTGTGTCATTTCATGATTGTTGAAGCTTTTGACAATATATGACAAATAAAACTTCCAAATATGGTATAAAATATATGCCCTGGTAGAACGGAAGACATTTTATTTCTTGAATTTAGAAATTTGGACTGGAGCTCAGCTACCAGGACTTTATTAATGCAGTAATAAACTGTATGACATTGAGAACAGACTTGTTGCACCTGTTTCAAAAAGTAACCGAATGTCACACTTGACAATTGGTTCACTAGTTACCCATTGATGTCATATTTGCTAAAAGAACACCGGTTGACCAGCACAGGAACTATTTGCAAGAACAAAGCAGAGATTCCTGAAAAAATGTTCCAAGTTTGCAATAGAGAAATGTATAGTATAAGCTTTGGATTTCAGAAAGGCATAACATTGGCCTCCTGTATGGTGAAGAAAAACATAGTATTGATACTGTTGATACTATGATTACACAATGATGATAAGATTGATAGTGAAGCTGGACATGGTGGTGCATGCCCTAATTCCAGCACTCTAAGGTTGAGGCAGGAGGATCTTGTAAGTTCAAGGTCAATCTGTGCTACATAGTGAGTTCAAGGCTGGCCTGCACAACATAGGGAGACTTTGTCTCAAAACAAAAATGATTGATAGTGAATCCTCAACACAAATGAAGCCCGAAATGGTCACATTTTACAATAAAATAAAAGGTAGGATAGATGTTGAGTTACGCAGCAACTATGATGTCACTTGAAACACAATGTTGGCCAATCATTGTATTTTACTCAATCCTAAACGTGTCAGGCACAGTTTCATAGTTTACAAAGAAAGTAACAAGCACAAAATATCACAGAGAAATTTTCTTAGAGGATTGGACTGGAATTCATAAATTATCTATTATAACAGAGGAAAACCAGTATGTATCTACCCAAAGAACTCTGCAAAAGAATTCTTGAGCAGATCAGTGAACAGACAGGTGAAACATCACAAGAACCTCCTGAGAAAACAGGAAGACAAGCAAGATGTCAAGTATGTCCTGCCAAAAATGACAGGAAAACAAAATACATGTGCTATCAATATAAGGGATACTTGTGTATGGAACATGTTGTTTTCCTGTGTGAAAACTACCTTAGGTGTGATAATTGAAGTAAAAACTATTTTTTGGTGAAGTTTTATTTATATTTTCATTGTAGTTTGCATAGGAATTTATTTCTGTTATTATTTTTTAGATTTAGTAAGCAAACAGTTGATGTAGTAAATGTTGATGTTTATTCTAAACACAGTATATACTTGATATTTTATTTTATTAATATTTTATTTTCTTGGTAAGTGCAAATTGTGTAATATAATAGGAAGGTCCTGAAAAAAGAGGAAGACAAGAGAGGTGAGAAGTATGCCTGCCAAACAGTTAAGGAAAGCTAAGCACAAGTGCTGTCAATGTAAGTGAGATTTGTGTACGGAACATGCTATTGTCATTTGTGAAGACTGCCTTACATGTAATAATTGAAGCAAAGATTATTTCTGTGTTAGAATTCTGTTTGTATTTTCATTTTTGTTCAATAGGAATTTATTTCTGCTGTTACTTTTTAGATTTTGCAAGCAGGTAAACAGTTGATATTGAAAATGTTGATGTTTATTCTTAACACTCATTATATATTAAAAATCAAATATTTTCTTCTATTGATATTTTATTTTCCTATTCAGTACACATTATTTAGTATAATAAAACTCATAAAATTAAAATTAATAATTTATCAATAAAAATACTCATAAAAAATAAATATGGGTGCTATACCCCACCCCTTAATGTGGCTTTCAAAAAACTTGCCATGATGCCCCTAAGAAGTTCTTGAGATTACAAGTCTTTTGTTGAATATGTGATTTTCAAATTTTTCTCCAGGACTCTGATTTGTCTTGATATCCTTTTAACAGTGTATTGCATAGTAAAACATTTTTAATTTTAATAAAGTTCAATTTATATATAATTTCTTTTATGGATCCTGGATTTAGGTTCAGATCTAAGAAATCTTCACTGATCTCTTTGTCATCATCAAGAATCTGCTTTATGTTATCTTCTAAAGGTATTATTCTTTCATGTTTTATATTTGGAAATATAATTCATGTTAAATATTTGTATAAGGTAGGAGTTTTAGGCCAAAGTTCACTATTGAGTTTTATAGAACTCAAATTGTTTCAACATCATTTACTAACAAACCTACCCTTCATTGATTATTGAATTGCTTTTTCTATATTGTTAAAAATCAGTTGGTTTTGTTGGTATAGGTCTTTTGATAGAGCATTTTATTCATTTGATCTATGTGCTTATCCCTCTGTCACTAATACAGTGACTTGATTGATGTAGTTTTATAATCTAGTCTTACCCTTGAGTATTATAATTCCTGCAATTTAATTCTTTCCAAAATTGTTTTAAGTATTCTAGCTCATTTCATTTTCCATATAAATATTAAGAACCAAGTTGTCTATATGTATAAAGCATCCAGCTGAAATTTTGATAATGAAAATGTTAAACACACAGATAGATTTGAACAAAATTGCTGTCTGCATTTGATTTTTTAGATTCATGAATATGGTGCTTTTCTCTACCTATGTCTTTTATTTCTTCTATTATCATCTTATAATTTCCAGCTTAAAGATTTAGTGCCTATTTTATTTGATCTAAAACTACTTGATTTTTTTTTTTAAATGGTGTGGTATATTTTACTTCTGAAATATAATTGTTACTGGTGATGTACTGATATGTGATTGTATTTTGTAATTTTGCCTGTAGGTTACCATCTTCCTAAAGTAACTTATTAATAGTTAAAATATTTGGAGAAATTGGTGTCCCCCCCCGAATTCTTACGGATTCCTCTTAGACACTCATGTCATATGCAAATAGGAAAACTTTTTGTTTCCGCTATTTCTTGATCTACATGTCTTTTATTTCCTTTTCCTGTAATATTGCACTAGCTAAAATTTTCAATAATATTGACAAATTGGAGTGGTGAATGTTGTCCTACTCTATTTATTCCCCATCTTAATAGGGATGGATTCATTTTCTCACAGTCAAGTCTCACAGTTATAACTTTTTTTGTGTGATACTGGGGACTGAACTCAGATCCTTCACACTGAACTTCATCACCAATTCTTTTTTTAAAAATTTCTCTTTTTGAGGCTGAAATTCCATAACTTGCCCTAGGTGGAATTGAACTTTGATTCTCCTGCCTCCCAGAGTGCTGGAATTGCAGGTGTGCAACACAACGCCTGGTAATATAACATTTCTATAGATACCGTTTATTACCTATTTCTGATGTGTTGAATTCTGTCAAATTCTTTTTCTACCTCATTCAATATTATTTTTGTTCTTTCATCGTTAATATGATAGATAACATTGCTTGATTTTTAATATTTGAATTGCCCTGCATTTCCTAAAATAAGCAATATTTTTCATACTTTATTATTTTTTCACATATTGCTGGGTTTGTTTTGTTAATATTTTTTTAGAGATTTTTACTTAAGGAGAATATTGTTCTATAGTTTTATTTTAGGTTGTTATATTTGCTATGTTTGGGGTAAGAGTAAAGTTGGTTTCATTACTGAGCTGGGAATTTTCCCCTCCTTTTCTATTTTCTGAAAGATATTGCATAGAATTGCTGTTATTTCTTCATTATGAGTTTGGTAGAATTTTCCAGTGAAGCCATCTGGTTTGGGAGAATTAGTTCTAAATTTTTAAAATTATGAACGCCATTTAAAAAATACGTGTAGGATTCTTCAGACTATTATAATTTGAATGAGGTTCAGTAGTTGGTGATTTCTAAGGAATTGATTTATTTCTTCATGAGTTGTCAAATTTAAGTGTATAAAAAAAGTTCATAATATTTCCTTGTAATCCCCTTAATATCTCAGGTTGGTGGTAATATATATCCTCTTTCTTTTCTGATATTATTAATTCGTGTCATCTGTGCCTTTTTCTTTGTCAGTCACATTAGACATCTATTGATTTTGTTAACACTTGAAAGAATCATATTTTGAGTTTATTGATTTTTCTCTATTGTTTTTGTTTTCAATTTCATATCTTGTTTTTATGTATTTGCTTCAATCTGCCTGCTTTTCTAGTTTTATAAGAAGGAATTTTAGCCTATTGATCCAAATATTTCTATTTTTTTAATATAAACATTTAATAATAATCATTTCTGTGTAAGTATTCCTTTACTTGTATTCCAATGATTTGGCAATGTTTTTATTTTCTTTTTAATTTAACTGAATATATATTTTTAATTTCATTTGAGAAATAATTTTTGACTTGCATATGATCCATAGTACTATTACTTAACTTTTAATTCTTTGGAGATTTTTCTGTTTTGTTTCTGATATTAATTTCTAGTTTAATTTCATTGGGGTGGAGATCATAATTTTCATGTTTTCAATTATTTTATATTTTAAGACTTGTTTTATGTCTCAATGTATTATTGCTCTTTGTGAATGTGCCTTGTGTACATAAAAATCATATGCATTTTGCTGCCTTGGCATCAAATGTTTTATGAGTATAAATTAGATTCTATTGATAGTGTTTTTCAGTTCTATATCCTTGGCAATTTCTTTTCTAGTGGTCCTTTTGATTCCTGAGTTAAAGGTATTGAAGATTCTAGGTATAATCATGGTTTTGTCTGTTTTTTCAACCAGTTCCATCAGTTTTTGTTTTAGATATTTTTGGAGCTCTGCTTTTAGATACATGCACATTTAATATTTTACCTTTTTGGTGAATTGGCTCTTGTCTTACTCTTTTTCATTAATACGTATTTGTGATACACGACGAATATATTCATCATGGGAAGTGGTGCATACACTACTTCATCTTGATCCATTTTACTTCCTCTTCCCCTGCCCGATCTACTGTCTCCTCCATCCCAAGATTTCCTCGTTCTTTAATCATTAATGTCCTCCTTTGTCACTGCTAATTTCTTTGTTTTAAAGTCCACATTTATGATACTGATAAAGCCAATCCAATCCAATTTTTGTTTTGGTTTGGTGTTTTGGCATTTTTGTGTGTGCTGGGGATTAAATCCATGGTCTTATGCATCAGCTTTTGTTCAATTGTGATTTAGATGGCATGTCTTTTGCTGTCCTTTTACTCTTATCCTATATATCATAAAATTTGAAGTGAGCTTTTTATTATTATTATTATTATTATTATTATTGGTACCGGGGATTGAGTTTAGGACTTTATGCTTACCAGTCAGGCGTGGCACCACTGAGCTACATTCCCGACCCTGAAGTGAGCTTTTGTAGACAGCATAAGTTTGGGACTTCCATTTATAGCCATTGTACTAATTTCTTTTAATTAGTGTGATTTGACCATTTAGATTTGTTAATTGTTTATATGGCTGCCATTTTATCATTTGTTTTCTATTTAGTTCTTCTGGTTTTTGTCCTTTTTTTAGTTTCTTTTTTCAACAGTATATGTTTGCAATACATAATAATTTCATTCACCTTGGGGAAATGGTGCATATACATCATGAATTTTAATCATTTTACTTCTCTTCCCCACCCTCTCATTTCTCCCCAGCCCCAGATCCCTTTTCAATCTCCACAAAGTCTACCTCCCTGTTTCTTAACATTGGTTCACCTTCTTGACTTTCTCTGTTATTCTAACTTTATAATTTAAATAAACTTAATGTACATATTAAAATTAATTGAAATTAAATGAATAATTTGGATATATTTCTTGCAAAACTTTGATGAGTGCTTGAGGGATTATAGCTGCATCTTGTTCTCTTAGTATAAACTTTTAACTACTTCATTTAAAATATACAAACTTGACTGTCTATTAAGTCCTTTTATCCTCCTCACTTTATGGCACAATCATTGTAAATACTACAGCTGTATACATTGAGAACCACATCAGAGAATGTTATCATGTTTTAGCATTGATCATACTATTTGAGATGAAATTCACATAACATGTAGTTAGCTTTTTAAAATGTAAAATTTGGTAGAATTTAGTGTATTCGCAATGTTGTACAACCATCACCTTTTCAAAAATTTTCCTCATGCCAGAAAAAGGACCTTATGCCCATTAAATAGTTCTGCCTCTTTCTGCCCTCCCTGATCTTATGGTAACTACTAATCTTTTTTCTGTTTCTATGGATTTGCCTAGTCTAAATATATCATGTAAAAAGAATTAAATAAAGTATGATCTTTTATATCTGGCTCCTTTTACTTAGCACATGGTTTTCAAGGTTCATTTACATTATAGCATGAATTAATAATTTTTTCATTTTTATGGCTGAATAATATTCTATTGTTTATATATACTACTTTTTGTTTATATACTTATCAGTCAATAGATATTTGGTTATTTCTATTTTTGATCACAGGCAATAATACTACTACCAATTATCTGCATAGAAGCACCTGTGAACAGGTACCTGGGAGTAAAATTGCTAGGTCAAAATGTAATTCTGCTTAATTTTTTGAAATGCCTCCAAAATGTTTTCCACAATGGCTACACTTGTTTAAATACCAGCAGCAATATAAAAGGTTCTTAATTCTCCACATTCTCTCCAACACTGGTTATTTACCATTAAAAAAATGAAAGCCTTCTAAATAAGTGTGAAGTGTTACTCATGGTTTTGATTTTCATTTCCTTAATTACCAATGTTGAGCACATCTTTGTGTGCTTATTGATTATTTCTAGATCTTTTTTGAAGAGTTCTATATTCAGGTGTATTAACTATTTTTGATTGAATTTTTTGTCTTTTTTCATTTGGTTGAGTTTTTTGTATATTCTGAATATTAAACCCTTATGAGAGTTATTATCTAAAATATTATGTTCTGCTCTATAAGTTTCCTTTTCACATTCTTGATAATATCCTTGATATATGTTTTTAAAAAAATTATGAAGTCTTATTGATGTACTTTTCTATAGTTTCTTAATATCAAATCTAAGAATCTAGCCTAAACTCCAGTCCCCCATCAAAATATTTCAAGAGCAGCTGGGTTTGTAAACCAGTTTAACCAAATGGCCAGGGAAAAACTAGTTGCCTTCCAAGGCATACAAAAAGATCAGAAATAACTAAAATCATTTTAACAGTCGTGTTGACTGTGATGCAAGCAACAAGAAAAGATTGCTTAAGCCAAGCTCATTCATGTAGAGACATATATTGTAAATAAATTCATATTATGTCCAATGAGTAGGCCGTGTCTAAAAAATGCAAAGATGATAAAACATTGGGGAAATGCCAACTGAGTTTCTCTACATTGATACATTAGAAGAGAATAGGCACTTGATCATTTCCAGGTATACAGAAAAAGTCTTTGGAAAAATAACTAACTCTCTTTTAGGATAAAAACTTTTGGCAAAATAATATTGCAAGAGATTTGCACTTCCTAAAATCTACAACAGACTTACAAAAACGTGAAAGGTAAGAAGAATGCCCACTAAAATCAAGACCAAGATACAGATGTGTGTATGGTACTATTTCTACTGTTTAAAGTAGAGAGTAGAAAACATAAGTAGTGCGATAAAACATATCAAAATAAGTGATGGGTAAGAATATTGGAAAGAAAGATAATAAATGCTGACAATATTATCTTCTAATTAGAGAAACCAAAAGGAATCAGTGAACAAAATATGCAAATGACTAAGAGACTTCAGAAAGTTGTTGTTTATATTACTATACCTAACCACACAAAATCAGTAACTAGTTAGGACAGGTAATAGAAAATAACACAATCAAAATAGCAGCAAATATCAAAAATTTCCCCTAAAAGAAACCCAGCAACAATGTACACAATCATTTTGGAAGCAATTATAGAAATAAATGTTAGGAAAAGCAGTCCCAAATTAATATGGAAGTACACTATGTTTACTCATGGGGAAAAGATTATTGTAAAGCTGTCACTTCTTATTTACAGATTTACTGTCTGCTTTAAACTGATGTGAGCCCCCCAAAACATATATTGAAGCCCCAATGTGACTTTATTTGGAAATAGGCTTTTATAGGTAATTAATGTTAACTGAGGTCTTAAGAGTGGGCCCTAATCCAAAAGAACAGGTAATATTAGAAGAGGTAGAGAAAGCAAAGATCTCATACATGCACACAAAGAAGAGGCAACATGAGGACACAGCCAGAAGACCACTGTCTACAAGCCTCAGGAGGGCCTCCACCAGAAACCAACCCCACTCCACCTTTCTCTAGCACTTCTAGCCTCTAGAACTGTGAGAAAATAAATTTCTGTTGTACAAGCCACATAGGCTGTGGTATTCTGACATGGCAATCCAAGCAGATTAATGCACTGCTTTTATGTGCAGCACGCAAGATGGCTGCTGTTTCCCAAAATCAACCCTGGAGAAACAATAGAAAAGAGAATAAAAGAATGCTATCAACAACAAAAAAATCAACAAACATGAGAAATCCATGAGAGACGCTGACCTTATGCTGAAATAACCATTGTGTTTGGGCAGGTATGCTCTGAGGTAAAGACAGTTCTTTAGCCTGCAATAGAAGCAGATGATAGAATCAGCTGGAGGAAATTGTTAAAGTTTGGGGCTTGCTTCTTTCCTGTGTGCCTTGAGACAATGAGTTTCTCCTTCACTAAAGAATCTGAGACTACACCTCAGACCCTGTGTGCCTGTACCATGGGGCGACATCATGGTAGCGCAAAAGTTTGAGTTGGTCAAGGCAATGTGATTCTAAAAACAGTGTTAAAAACCCCCCGAAACCAGTATTCTTTTTTGCTGATGGTGGACCTTTAAAAATTAATATTATATCTATCAAATGCAGAAATAGAATGAACAAATAACACATTACAAGGGTAATAATTATTTCATGAAAAATAATACAAACACATGTACTTGTTAGGGTTTTGTACACACACAAATACATATAGCTCCTCAGAAAATCATACCCATGCTCTCCCCCTTGCAGATCCTATCCTGGAACCCTGCTATGTACTGCTGTTTCCCCATAGTTGTCTAGCTTGAGTACTTGACCCATTCTAGCAGTAGGGAAACAACTCAGAGCTTTGAGGGAGTTGATATTCTCCAGAGTGCCTTTAAAGAAGATGAGGTCACTGTTCTCATCCACACACACTCAGAACTTCCAGGAAAACCTACTTTCTCTTTTCACCCCTGGGAGGCCCTGGGCCAAGTTTTCATCAGGAGACACCCCTGAATTCCATCTCAAAGGACTCAGGGAGATGAGAGCCTTGTTCTGAGGAGGGAAGCCTCAGATCTTCAGAAGATAACTGTGATGGAGAGAGTCGAGATGAGGACACTTGGAACTGCAGGCCACTCCTACTCCATGGCAACACAGAGCCCCACCTGTTCTGCCCCGCTCCACCCTTCTCCTCCAGTGCTAAGAACCCCAAGACAAGTCTGTTAGGCTCAGCACTTTCTCAGTTCTGTCTGGGAAACTCTGGGAATGAAGACCTTTATCTGAGGCTGGTCGACTCATGTCAGCAGAGGAAAAAAATTCCCAGGCCATATACAAAGTAAAGAAGGTTCTGAGTGAGGGCTGAAGGACCACTCAACAATATAAGAAATGGTGGACACACACATTCCTGTCTCTGGGCAGGGCAGGACTGTCAGGGAAGGGGGTCTCAGGGAGGGAGGATCTTGGTCTAATGGGACTCTTCTCAGGGAGGACTAAAAATCCTAATCATCGGGGAGAGGGGTGTCCTGTAGAAACTTGGCCCTGTTGTCAGCTCTGGTATCAGCCAGGGTGGCTGGGTTACACCCTCTTTCATTTCTTCCTCAGGGATCATTGGTATAAAAGTGTTAACTTTAGAAATACAGAGGGGAGGATACTTTGATTTTGCCAACAGTTGACATGACGATCTTGAATGTGAATATAGAGGACCCTGTACAACTAGCTACCTCACAGAGCCTTCCAGCATCTGCTCTCAGCCCTAACTCATCATAGGAAGGGCTGGGAGACTCCAGCTTAAAACATGTTCACACTCGAACTTTCTCCACTGGGTTCTCGTGGGACAGGCTAATTGCAAAAAACCTGTGGATCCTTAAAACTATGCTGTCACAGAAACCTCTAGAGATAGTCTTGGTGAAAAATCAAGGTGATCTGTCCTCACTGAAGATGCACATTTCATCTCATTCTTCCTCCTCCAGGTGCCTCAATTATTTGCTCTCCTGGCCACAGTCCATGACCAGTCATCACACCTTGGGGTCAGAAAAGTAAGTTTTATGTCTATGAGAAACACTGCCTGGCCCGAAGGGAGACTCAGGGTCTCCAGGGTGCTCAGGCCACTGAGGTAGAAGAAGAGATTTTATCTTCCTCCTCTTCTCTTTGTGGTAGTAATATCCAGAGAGCTCCTCTTGTTGGGTCAAGTAGCAAATCCCAGCAGCTTTGGTGAGGTTCATCCACCACTGCTATTTCTGCAAGTGTTTCATGCACAAAACTGAAGAAGGCGCCAAGAGCCAAGATGCAGAAAGACCAAGCACTTCCCATGTACCAGACGGACATCACAACCCATCTAGACAAGAAGGTGATTCAGTTGGTGCTTTTCCTGCTGCACAAGCATAACATGAGGGAGCCCATAACAAAGGAAGACATTTTGAAGTATGTCATCAAAAACTACAAGGAGTACTTGCCTGATATCCTCAAGAGAGCCTACGAGCTCATAGTGCTGGACTTTGATATTGAGGTGAAAGAAGTAGACCTAACCTGACACTGCTATGCCCTTGTCAGAAAATTCCAATGCCATCTGTGATACAAGGCTGCATGGTGAGGAGATCATGCCCAAATTGACCTCTTGGTGACAATCTTGTGTGTGATCTTCATGAAGAGCAATTGCGGTACTGAAGAAGATATCTGGGAAGTGCTTAATGTGATTGTGACTTATGCCCGAAGGAACCACTTGTTCCATGGAGAATGAAAAAAGCTCATCACCCAAGATTTGGTGCAGGAAAGGTACCTGGAGTACCAGCAGGTCCCCAGCAGTGATCCTCCATGAGAGAGTCCTGGAGCTCATGCTGAAACAAGCAAGATAAGCATTTTTGCATTTTGGGTCAGGGTCCATGATATGGTCTCTAGTGCCTTCCCATCTTTGTTCCAGGAAGTTTTGAGAGATGAAGAAGAGACAGCTCAGGACAGATATGCAGCCATGTTCCTTATTCATGCTATAGCCAGTACATATTCCCAGGTAAATTCTAGCAGCTTCTTCCGACCCTACTTTCCTCACCTTATATTTGAAGAGAGCATTCAACCAAGTTGTGTGTGGACAAATTGAGAATGCTTCCATCTTAGCGATCTGTGACAAGAAAACATGGCGTTTGAGCAGGCATTTCCTTAGAAATTGGAAAAAGAAATAAGCAATAACATAGCTTAAATTAAGAACTAGAATTAGAGAAAAAAGAAATAAGAAAAAAGAAGAAAGAAAAGTTATAAAAGATGGTAAATTCTTGGGTTCCCTTATTCTTTCTATTCTGCTGTTCTGCATAATAAAAAGTTATATAGCTGTATGTGTTTAGTTTATTAAAGATGTGGAGAAAATAAGTTATAATACATGTAATGTCCTATTCAGTGGATGTTTTATTTTTCAAACATTATTGAACTTCTGTTCTTTGGAAACTTCATGGTAGAACTAAGTATGGTAAAAAAAAAAAAAGACTGACCCACTTCCACTGTCCATAGAATTTTAGAGTCCAGCAGCAGCTGTCATTTAAGATGGTAAAATATCCTCTATGATATGAAAGACAAAAAGAAAGGAGTGTGGTGGAGGAAGGTGAGATGGAAAGTCTAGATGAGAGCAGGCAAGCCAATGTGGGGTTTTGTAAAACCTCAAGCCCCTCAATTGGAGGTAATATAAAGCTGGGAGTGGGTCAGACGTTTGTATGGGAGCAAAGCCTGCACCTTTGGGTGGTGTCTCAGAGGTGAGAGACTAAGTCTCTAGTAGCAAACTGCTCTTAGCAGCTATTTGAGGATCATAGGTAAACCACAGAAAGTCTCTACCTGGGACAGGATGGATTGTTATTCTTGTCATAGTGCAGGTGAACACAGTGAAAAGACTAGGTGTTCTGTATACATCATCTCCAGGGATATTCGAGATATAAAAGTCACAGCCCATTTTATTAGAAGGGCATTTTAACTAGGTTAACTTCAGTATAACTTGGCCACTTTTGAGACAGGGTTTGATTTTGGGTATGGGTTAAATGTGTGAAAATAGGGAAGGTATGAGTCAAATGGGACCTGGGAGGAGGGCAGTTGGTTTTGGACACATCTTCTAGGGGCTCTGAAGTTTCTCCCATGTTCAAATTAAATATATACCCTGTAAGACAGAAATATTTACTGAGTGACTTTTTTCTCACTATGCAGAATTTTTTACTAAATTTGGCTGATTTTTGGCTTTTGTGTGCATATCAAGGACATCTTTTGGATTAAAAAGCAAATAAAAACACCTCCCACCCTAAGTGGTGGTATCATTTGGGACAAAAAAAAATCATAATAATACTGCGATTCTTTTAAGTCTCAATGTATATCAGTCACTGTCAGGCAATTGCATGCATTACAAACATTCCAACAATCCCAGAAGATAGAGCTTATCACACTCACGTCACTGATGATGAACTAAAGGCTCGCTGAGTGTGGCAGTGTGCCTTGTTCACACAGCTAGTGAGTAACGGCTAAGCTAGGACTTCTAGGATTCCTCTAGAACCAACACTGCTCCACTTCTCCCAGTATGAGGCAGATCTTGCACCTATTCATTCATTCCACTCTACTCCACAGGGTCTCTTAGGTAATAAAAAGAAAGATCTTGTGGTCAAAGTAGTAAAAGCAGGCCTAAAGAAGAAAGGTGAAAGTGAGAATCAGACTGTAGGTAGTGTACATTTGCCTGGAATCCTCGTGCCCCTGGCCCCAGGGTTCCTTGGGACGGACTCTGCCCCACCCCGTGCCTGTGTCCAGCTGCAACACTTTCTCACATTACAGTGGCTTTCTCCCGAGTCTTCTCCAGTGTGCCCTCATGTCCAGAGTGAATCTGACCTGCTGGCCAGCCCTTTGTAGCAGTCTTCTCTGAACCTGCACTGTCTCCCAGAGGAACAGGCAGCCCATACTTCCTTTCCTTCTCCTGACACATGGGCTTCCACCTCCCCAGAGGTCCTGTTCTTCACTGTAGACCCCTTCTCACAGCAACAGCTCCTTCCATGTAATTGCTCACTTGGGAGAGTGAAGCTTAGAGACATCTTTATTTCCTTGGGTGCCTCCATCACACTCTCAAAGTGTTTTTAAATCTTCTGGTGGGAAGAATCTGATTTGGCACAGAACCTACTGGTTCCTGGTTTATAACTCTGAAGTTGGAGAGGAGTTTTTTCCATTATTTATTTTTATTTTAGTTTATTACTACATACGTATAGTGCCCAATGTTTACATTCCTTGTATGGAGTTGGTACATGTACATAACACATCTTAATTTCTTTTTTATCCCTTTTCCCTTGCCTTCTTCGCCCCTCTACCCATTCTTTGATCCCGTTCCTTTTTTTTTTCTTTTTTATATATGTTTGCAGTACCTAATATTTGAAGAGGAGATTTTGGAAACCACCCTGATATTTGAGGTCAAATTAAAATGGGGTTAAGTATTTGAGACCAGCCATTGAACCCATATACCAATGAATGAGCTGACATGGATGGTCAAAAACCAGTCTCTCCCATAAGTAGCTGGTGAAGAAGAATCATGAAAATCACCGTGTAGGCAAACATCTACTGAGGCTGAATTCTTAAAAACCTAGGAGTCCTTCTAGGAGATGAAAAAGGATTCTATGGAAGTTATGCTCTTTTTAATAAGAAAAGAGTAATTCAACAATCTTCCACTGCCCTTTGCCTTTTTGTTCACCTGTGAGTAAAATTTTGTTTTTAGTTAATAGTGCAGATACTTTTGTTGCTCCTAAATCACACTTCTCCTTTGTTAATACAGTCTTCCAAAATTAATGCCTCTCCTCAGAAATAACCATGATTAAAGATGTGTTCTATTTTCAAATTTATTCTTGGACTGTCTTTCATAGGTGTGCTGTAAAAAGTACACTGTGAATTTACAACACATGTGATTAACAGTGTACACATTGTGCTTCCTCTTGCCATTGTCTCTAAGTTAAATGAATGCTAGATCTTTCTGACAGCACATATAGATCCACCTAGAATTCTGAGATGTGCATGTGCTATAATTAATTTAACCAAATTTTTCTTGATGGACACACTTATTTTCATTTGTTGCTATGATTAATAGAACTGATATCAATATCATGAACCATGAATTCTTGGGCAAATATACATTTTTAAAGGAAGGAGATAGCAAAGTACAAATTGAATTCAAGTGAGAAATGTGATGACTGTAAATGTTTATGAATATCTCTGAAATTGTTTTCTAACAAAGCTATACTAATTTATTTTCTTACATATTAATCTCTGTGAATAATCTACACCCACATAGGCATTTTATTTTATCAACCTTTTAAATTTTGGTCAAACTTTTGGGTGAAAATATATTGTCTCATTGTTATTTTAATTTCTCTGTTTTCTAAGTAGGTTGAGCAGAAAATTAACTTGATCTGTCATCCATAAAAAGTGGGATTTCTTCAGTGGTGTTTTGAGCACCAGAATTTCTCTCGGCATGCTTTGATAAAACGTCAAGAAGATACCTCCCTTTACCTTCAGGAGGAAAGTTCTGGGTGGAATCACCAGATGCCAGGGAATGTGTTTATCCAAGACACCCTCAGCTACTTTGGAACTTCAAGAAGACTTACAGCAATGTTACAGCAATTTTCAAAGTCCATGAGAGGAGTCACCACATACAGGGAGCATAAGTCCCTGAAGGCTATGACTCTGTGACATATCTGGTATCTGTTATACAGTAGCTGTCAGTAATTTATACATGGGACCTGTTATTCCAACTTAAACCTTCCCTGGAAATCCAATCCCTGATTTAAAGGTAGAGAACTCTGAGTGAAGAGCGAACTGCATGCTCATTGTGCTGCCTACTCAGTGCCATTCCATCCCTCTCAGGCTGATGGTCCTTGAAATCCTCACCTCTCTGTGGTTCCCTAAGTATTTCTGGGAAAACTTGGTGCTAGAAGACCCTTCTTTAGAGATGGTCTTCATTGTATTCCTGCGCAGATCTCTATCTGTGTAGGAGACTCCATTCTGTCCACTACACTCTACTCTGATTTTGCTGCTTGGCTTTCCAGCACTGTAGATATGTGGTTCCCCAACCCTGCACTCCGCTATACCTAACCATCCTGTCTCTTGTTTCCAAACCTGTCTTTGCCCATTCCCTCCACCTGGACATACACAGGCCCACACTCTCCTACCCACTCATATGTTCTCTATTTTGTAGCACAAATGTGGCAACCCTCTCTTTAACCCACCATCCTCACTAGTAATTTACACAGCTTTTCTTTCCTGAAGATCCTAATCCCTGTCTCTGCCCCCTCTAAAACGCTAGGAGATAGAGATGTCTGCCACTCCTTGTACCTAGTAGCTTTTTAGCACTTAAAAGAAGGATGGTTTTCTCTGCCTTGGCAGCCGTATTTCTTCTTTTGCCAGTGAGTGGATGATTTTTTTCTTATTGTGGTATTAATTTGAATATTCTCAATGTACTTAAATACTTTCTCAAGGTCTGTTAGGGCATTTGTGGCTATTCAAGGTTTTTGTTTATTTTTATTAATTATTTTCCTACTTATAATTGAATTGTTGAGTTTTGTTGTTTGCAAGTCCTTTATTAAATATATATGCCATCCATGAGTTATTTAAGTCTATGACTTGCTTATTAATTTTTACTTATAGATTTTGAGCAGAGTTTGATTTTTAAAGATTTTATCATTTTTCTTTATTGTTAATAATCTATTGCTTTTGTGTAAGGACTCTCTGACTACTCTCAGTTCATGAAGGTATTTTGCTATGATGTACTCTTTAAGCTATAATTTTAGCTGTTATTTTTATGTCTTTGGCCTAATGCAAATTTTTTATACTGTTAGGTATTGGAAAAGGCTCATCACGGTTTGTATTCATCAAGTTGCTCAAACACCATGTTGAGGAGATTTTCATCTCTCCATTATGTTTATAAGCTATTGATTGAAAATTAATGATAAAATTTGATTTTTATTTCTCAATTCTTTATTCTGTTTCATGAATGTTTTTGCCCATCTTTAGGACAATCACTGACTTGATTATCATATGTTTATTGTAAATAATGCGGCCAAATGATATAAGAATGCTAACTTTTCCTTTTTCAAGTGTCATTGGTTGATATATTTTGTTTGAATTCCCATATAAGTTTTAAAATCAGCTTGTTGACTTCTATTTAAAAAGGTGCTTATGTTTTAACGAGAATTATTTAGAACCTGTGAAATATCTTTTCCTCATAGTGATTTTCTCTACTGAAATTATTTAGTTATCCCTTCCATATTTTGTGTGTTTCTTTAAATTCTTGAACATATTCATAGTAGGTATTTTAAAGTCATTGTCTGCTATTTTTACTATCTCTGATTTTTTTCCTTACTATAAATTATCTTTTTCCCCCTTATGGATCTTATTTTCTCTTTCTTTAAATATTGTGTAATTTTTATTGGATATTGGATATTAGGATGCTAAATTGGTAGGGTATGGACTTTGTCACTTTCATTAAAAGTTGAAGCAAGGAGTGAGTCCATGGGTACATCATGCTGTTGTTTCCTAGGCCTATTGTTTAAGCTTTTTGTGCATGCTCTATGGTAGCTATTACTCTTGGACTATATTAGCCTCATTCCTATGATTTTGACTTTTCTGAGACTCTACTGACTTAGTTTCAGTTTTCAATGACTCTCCTCTCTGACTATTGAGTACTAATAGTATCCCAGTCATGTTTGTATTCCAGTAGCTCACTGCTCTCCTTTGACTTTTTTTATGCCCTTGGTAATTGTTCTTTGTCCATCTTCATGGAATTCCCCCTTCACACCAGTGATTGAATGTACAGTGTAAGTCAAAAGGGGACCTTTGTGCAGATTTCTGGAGCATTAACACTATATAGTGCTCTTTTCTCTAACAATTTGACCATGGTGCTGTGTTTTGCCTTGTCCTCCATGCACTGGTCTAGGCTTTGCCTCCAGGCAGAAAGCCTGGATGATTTGGAAGCTTGCTTCAGTTGATCCCTTCTTTTAGAGACCATAATTCTCTGCTGTTTTCCAGGGTCTGAAAACAATTACTTGAAGTATCTTACCCATTTTTACAGTTGTTCATGGACGTAGAAGTGGAAGTTCTCCCGAATTTGTTCTAAAATGGTACATTTATAAGATTTTAAACTACTTTTAGATTTACAGAAAAGATTAAAAAAATGGTACATAGATTTTCAATATATCCATCCCCCAGCTTCCTCCACTGTAACATTTTAGATAATAATCATAACCAGGAAATCAATGTTGTCATAATAATATTAACCATGTTAACAATCTTATTAATACTTCACCATTTTCCCACTAATGTCCTTTTCAAGGAGCCCAATAAGAATCCCAAATTGCATTTAATTATTTTCCTGGGCTTCAATAATCTGCAGTACATCCTCAGGCTCTTTGTTTTTCATGATTTGGAAACCCTGAAGATTACTGAACATCTATTTGGCTAAATGCCCATCAATTTGTGCCTATCTGGAATCTTTTCATTCTTAGACTCAGTTCTTACTTCCTTGGAAAGAGAACCATAGAAATGATGCTATATCCTTCTCAGTGTTCCATATCACAGGGCTCATGATGTCAATGTGTATTACTACCATTGATCACTCAATCAAGGTAGCCTGTGCTATGTTTTCCAATTTGAAATTACAATCACTTCTCATGTAATAAATATTTCAA
Source organism: Heterocephalus glaber (assembly GCF_000247695.1). Next base: position 2,339,259 of record NW_004624787.1, on the reverse strand, counting down.
AGAAGATACTTTCATACTGTACACATATCTTCTCTCCTCAAACACTTGCCCACGGATTCCAGCACCAATCAGTGGATCATGTATATAATAATCACCACTGTGGTATTTCCCTAATGGTGATTCCTATTTTCCTTCTTCATAGCATATTTATTAATTGCAATTCCACTATAAAGAGGAATTTTTTCATTTCTTACATATATTAAATCAATTATTTATTTATACCACCATATGTTTAGAAATATTCATTTTATTTTGGGGTAATAATCCAATACTGTTATGATTGGATTTTTCACTCAGAAATCTCCCATTAAGATCTCCTTTATGGTGGCTTCTACATTTTTCACCAACCTCCTCCAATAACTTTTTAAATTTCATTTGTCTGGTTCCACAAGCTCCTTTTGGTTTTTCCTACCCTTGCCCTGGAATGAATCACCTCTCCAAGGATTTCTGGTTCTTTTTTGTACAGGAATTGTTCTTAAAATCCAAGCTTTCTGCACTGGGAATGTTACTTAGGGAGTCATTATTTCTAGGATGTCTCAGCAGACAGAGCTAGAAAATATTTGTATATGCACACAAGTATTTTATATCTCTCGGTGTGTAGGCATATAATGAGTTTCTATTGATACTTCAGATTCTCATTCAACACCAGAGGGATCAATTTAGTTTTCCCCCTTTATTTGCAACTGCTTTCTCCTTTCTCCAACTACAAGAAATTTGATCATTACTACCTACAACATATTTATTTAGTTGTTCAAATCTGGTATACACACAGCATAGTTTCAGATGATCCCAATACTTTTATGAGAAACACATTTACTGACTAGATACAGCATTTGTGTTCTTTTTGTTTTTATCCTTACTGTATCCAGTTATCTTGATGTTTTCTGAAGTTGGATTAGTTCTTTCTTCACGGCCTTCAGTATGGTTATAGTAGTCCTAGGTAGTTTCATTTGATAGTGTTGCATATCCTGTTAGATTTCTCCTAAATACTGATTGGTTCTATTTGTGAATGTCTATATTTCTCAATCAATTACTTATTTCTGTTTATTCATTTCTTAACAGGCTTCATCATACATAGAATAGATGGTTTTATAATATTAGTTTTCTGTGATCATAAGTTTGTGCCAAAAATACGTATTTTGATATTTGAACTAGAAACAAGCTCTAGCTTGTGTATTCCAAGGTTACTTTGTCTATTCAGGTGAATGCCTCCTACTGTTTACATTTCTCTACATACTCATTCATATACAGCAGTTAAGATGTTTTGGTACACATAGTAGGGCTTATTCTGATCAGATGCATTGGATTTAATTCTTGAAGGCACAGAACTTAATGTCTCCATATGCCCATTAAAACCAGCTGAGGCTCTACTATTTGTCATGATGTCGATGATGGGCCCTTTACTTCATGTGTCTTTTTTTATTATTGTTGCCAAGTAACTGAAAAACTCATGCAGCATTGCTGAGAATAAGACCTTTCCCTATTAAGAAGAAAAAAGATGACAACCTGCTGAGTGAACAATAGAGAAAGTACTATTCTCATTCTCGGCACAAACACTTCATCACCAGGGGTGTGTCTTTACTAAAAAACATCTCTTTGAAAGTTTCCTGTAAAATATTCTTTTCCTATTCACGGACACGAAACTTTTAGAGCTCTTAAAGAAAAATATAATATGCTAACCGGCAGAAAAAAATGGAGATAAAAATCTAAAAAGAAGGTATTATACATCTGCCTTTATCAAATAGTTGGTATCTAAAGATTCCACATTAAGAGGGACAGAAGCAGTTATTACTATCACATGACTCCTTACCCTACATAATTGTAGCAGAAACCTCCTCCCACTTTGTTGTAGAGAAGGATAGAGTCTCAAGTTTTGCTGTGCGAAGAAGATTGCATATACATTTTTCACTATCTGTCCTCTTGAGGTATAACGTCCCACTTGAAATATTTGCTGCATGAATGTCAAAAAAGTATCAGATGGCAAAATAGTATCAATTGATCAACTCCATAAAAATAGCTTTTAAAATAGAGATCCATAGAAAGGCAGATGCTAACTCTCAAAACATGTCTTCTTAGTATTCCATAGCAATTCTTCCAAAAATTAAATCTGTAACTTAAACTTTTATCTGACATCTAATCCTTTTTATGAGTCAAAGTTAATTTATCATATAACAGAGAGATGTAAGAAATTGATGCTTTTAGATTTATCTTCTAGACTTGGATTTTATTAATTGTGACAAATGAACTTGATCTATTATTTAATGGATCATTTTATGCATATATTTTTCTATATTAAGCAAACAATATTATAGGAATTTAAGATATACAGCAAAACTGATGTGTTCTTTAAAGCATATGTTCAACCATAAATATTTCTGTGTGTTAAAAAAATATTGACATCTTGTTATTGAGATGTTTGATATTTTATATACAGAGCCTGCTAAAATGTATATATCAGGAAAATAAACATGTATATAAATATCTTATTATTAAATTTTTTGAGACATCATGAGATTAACACAAGTTACCTTTGGCCTCTACAATTACAAGAGGTGCTCAGTGTGGTGGCCATGAGCTTCCAGACATTTATTAGTATAGTGAACTGCTGAAGTGCATATACATTTTCTTGGTAGACTCTATTTTTTTTTCCTTTCTAAGTTCTTTTATTGGTACATTTTAGGTATACAATTCATTTACGTTTATCATTGGGTGTTTGTACCTGTACATGATGTATCTTGGTTCTCATTTTTTTCCCCATTACTTGTGTGCTCCTCAACCCCTCCACCCTTCCCTATTTACACATACATCATTTACATTTTTTTTTCTTTTCTCATAGTTTTTCCTTTCCCTCCTTTCCTTTCCCCTTCCCCTCCCTTCACCCCTTTGTCTTTGGACCTTTTTTTCCTATTTCAAATTAGACTCTCTATTTTGTATATTATCCTTTTATCAGATGTATAGTTCACAAATATTTTCTCTCATTCCACACATTGTCTCTTCAGTCCATTGTTTCTCTTGCTGTATGTAAGATTTTTAGTTTATTGCAATCTCACTTATGTAATTTTGTTTTCATTGCTTTGCTTACAGCTCATATCCAAAAATATTTTTCCAAGAACATTGTCAATAATCTTTGCCCCTATAGTAGTTGTATAACAGATTTTATGCTTAAGTCCTTAATCGATTTTGAATTGACTTTTGTATATGGGATGATATATTGGACCAATTTCATTCTTCTGCATATAACAACTAATTTTCCCAGCACCGTGCATATTTTGAAAAGAAAGTTCTTTCTGAATTGTGTATTCTTGTCACTTTTATTGAAGGTCAGTTTACTATAAATTCCTGCGTTTATTTCTGGCACTTATGCTCTCTTTTATTGGGCTCTATGTCTTATTTTGTGCCAGTGTCATGCTGTTTTGATTACTATAGCCTTATTAAAGACTTTGAAGTCAAATAATATGATGCCTTCACCTTTATTCTTTTTTCTCAAGATTGCATTGGCCATTTGTGATCTTTTTAACTTGATTAAAAAATGGACAAAGGACTTGCAAAATCATTTGTTAAAATAAGACATGTGGATAGATAGCAGTTATGTGATAAAATGCTCAACATCTCTAATCATCAAAGAAATGCAAGTGAGATATTACCCAGCCTCTGTTAGGATAGCTATTATTGAAATGACCAGACATAAGTGTTGGTAAGGAAGTAGAGAAAAGGGAAGCCATTCACTCCTTTGGTGGGAATGTACATTAGTACAGCCATTATAGACAACAAGGAGATTCCTCAAAACTCCTAAAAGTAATACCACTATATGATCCAGCAATTTTACTGAGTATATATCTAATGTGCACTAAAATCAGTATCTAAAGAACTAAAACCAATATATTGAAGAGATATTCATACTCTCGTGTTCATTGTAGAATTACTCACAAAAATTAAGCTCTGGAATCAACCCAAATATCCATGAATAGATGAATGGATGAAAACAATTGTGTTGTATGTACAGAATAAAATGCTATTCAGCCTTTAAAAAGAAGAACATCTCATTAACATGAATGAATCTGGAGGGTATTATGCTAAGTGAAATAAGCCAGGAACAAAGGACAAATACTGTAAGTAAAATAATGCTTACCAGGACCTGAAGGGAAAAGGTGTCTTGGGGAGATGTTGGTAAAAATGTACAAAATTTCAATTAGACTGGCAAATAAGATCAGGAGACCTATTGTACAACATTGTGATTGTAGTTAATAATAATATGTTGTATACTTGAAAATCACTGAGAGGTTTCAGATGTTTTCACTATACTAAATATGTGAGGTAATTAATATATTCATTAACTTGATGTAGTCACTCCACAAAGTATGCATATATCGAAACATTATGTGATATACCACAAACATATAATTTCTATTTGCCAATTAAAACAAAAAACTGTTTGCTTTACCCTGAAATAACTAAAAATCCTTCTTTACTGTTCCCTATTAAAAAAAAGTCAAATACCAAGAGACTACGGCATTGAATAAGAATATTTTAGAGTTCTGAACGATTTACTTTTGTCATTCCTAAATACTGAGGAATACAAATTCCTAAATAATGAGTAAAGAAATGCCATTCTATAGAGAATAGTTTGAGGACACTTTTTCTGATTTATGTGTTTCTTTTCAATTTTTCTGTTGCTAATGCACTGTAGATAAATTAAATTTGGTATTAATATTTTCATTATTGATGTTTTTATTATACCACTATGCCACAGAAGCAACAAGAAATTCTGAGTTTCAAGGAAAATATCTTGTTTTTTAAACCAAATTTAACTATCTGTTCTGGAATATAAAGCCAAAGGGCTTGATTCCATTTCTCAAAATACTGTAAGGTCAAGTTGATATAAAATCATACATGCACATGATGTGAAAGAAGATTCAAATATACAGTAGATGGGTTTGGACAATTAGAATGCCTGCTGTTGATTGAAGATGTATATGTGCAATATGTATGGAAGGGTCAATTTTTTCAATGTTGATCACCTTGGTAAAGAAGTATTGTATTAAAACAAGTACTACATTCACTTATAAAATATTTCTTGGATATCAAAGAGAAAAACTTATCAAATTCGCTTAATTTGTTGTAGATGTCAGACTTTATGTTTTTGATATGCTGGTGGCTCATATGTGGTTTGCATTTTGTTAATTTTTTTGTTTTTTATTTTTTTTGATACTGGGGATCGAACTCAGGTCCTTGCGCTTGCGCAGCAGGCGGCGAAACCACTGAGCTAAATCCCCGGCCCCATTTTGTTAATTTGATCTTGATATCTGCATTCATCTGTTGTTTTATTATCAAATACTTGAAAAATTTGTGATACATTATTTCTAAATGTAACCCAAACTATTTGTCACAGGTAGGTATAATGAATGCAAATTAATTCCCTTCCTTCAGAGTATTTAAGCACGCATTCATACATAAATCACTAACATATACACAAGATTAATATCTTTGAAAAATTCTGACTTCAAACATGCAAAAATAAAATAAATCTGCACTAAGACTAGTAACAAAACACATTCAAGTTGCATATTCAGGAACACTAAAATGAATGAGATTTTAGTAATCTCAGAGCTAATATTTCCCCTTTTCCAAGCTGTGCCTCAAACTAGGAACTAGAACATAGACTCTGCTCCACTAAAGGGGCTTCTATTAGATCTACATCTATTTAACTTTGTATTATATATATATATATATTATACATATATGTATTAGTGAGTTTTTTTCTTCAGCTGTATTTTGTTTATTGAATGAGTAATATGATATGACAGGGATTGATATCACTCAATCTGGGAACCCTGTAGAGTTTATGCAAGTTTTAGTTGTACTTATGCATTTTATATTTGTCCCATATAAAAGAGTAACAGTGCTTTTGATTATTTAACAACAATGAAAAAAGAATTTAGTGATCTAATGCACAGCATTGTGACGATAGTTAATAATAATGTATTATGTATTTCAAAATTGCCAGATGATTTTAAATATTCCCACCACAAAAATAAGTAGGTGAGATGATGGACATATTAATTAGTTTGATTTAAACATACTACAATATATTCATAAATCAAAACATCACAGTGTACCTCATAAACATATACAAGTATTATGATTTTTAAAAAATAAAATGGGAATAAAATAGAGTTAAATATTCTAGGAAACACGAGAACTTTTGCTCTAGAATCTAACACTCCTGAAGTCTTAAGTGAAATTTCTAATATTTATTAATTGTATTTTATTAATGGTCCTGTGAGAAGTTGACTCATTTCTATAATAATAGAACATATTCGAAGAGGAATAGTTTATTCAAATTCAAAAAAAATGATCATTAAAATGTGAAGTGAAAGAGTGCAAACCCTTACATCAAGCAGAAATTCATTTCCAAAAATTAATACACATCAGATATTATTATAACACGAGATGATGAAAATATAGAGGATGTGGATTATGAGGAAATTTTCATAGTATCTATTAGCATTTGAAATGTTGAAAATGATATCAGCATATTTAAGAAAGAAGTGTAGAGGGGCTGGGGATTTAGCTCAGTGGTTCTGCTGCCTGCCTCACAAGCGCAAGGACCCGAGTTCGATCCCCAGTACCAAAAAAAAAAAAAAAAAAAAAGAAGTGTAGATGTCAGAAGAACTAAAAACTAATATACACTCACTTGGTGCAATTTGGCATTCAGTGAAAGAAAATACAATTCAAACTGACTTAAATAATAAAGAAAATTATTTACCACAGTGAAATTTTAAGTCTGGCTTTATATTTGTTATAAGCCAACACTTTTGCTTTATTTTCTAGAAATTATCGGGTCTTTCTCCAGGCCCTTTCCACCTGTTAGAACAGTAGCAAGATGGCTGTGACAGTTCCCGCCCCTACAAGAGTGTGTGACAATTTTCAGGGGATAAGAGAGAAATAAAATCTCAAGGAAACCATCCCCCCTCCACCCTGTTCCCACCATAATTCATTTATGCCGCTTGCCCAACTTTTCTCCAGGTTCTAGAAAAGATTGTGTACTAATTAGGTGAATCTAGTCAAACTCATGCCACTGAGATTTGGGGAATCAGATTCCCCTGAGGGATATAGAATGAGAGCATTGAATGTTTGATCTAAATTGAGATTCAGTGAGGATTCAGAAAGAAGAAAATAGATGTTGAAAGTCCTTCAAAAATGCCCACTGAAATTGTATACTGTTGTGTATTTTAGTATATTTATAATATTTACATTTTTGATGGACCAGTATCTATAGTAATTGAAGTAAATTTTATGTGGTGTCTATCTATGGCTACAGTGAATATGTAGATATGTCTCATTTTATTACTATTTCATATATTTAAAAGATAAAAATTCATCAAATCAAAAACAAAAGAAATATTTAATTAGAAGTAAAACGAGTTTTAAATCTTTCACAAATGTATTCTGTGCAAGGAATTCGCCATGATTTCTTGCATTATGAGAGATAATATCAAGCCCAATTATTTCAAGTCAGGTTAAATTGTTCCACATGGAAAGTACTGAGATAAAACTCTTAAATTTTTAGGAATTAGACCTTGAGTATATGCCTAGGCTTTGAAATACTTTAAGTGAAATTCATTTTTTCATTATATATTAAAGTTCTCCAATGTGATTTTCTTTACAAGTTAAAAAAAAAAAAAGTTGTGTCACTCGTTCCTCTGTCCTCACAGACATTTCTCTCCTTTGGTGGTATTAGAGACTGAACACCCAGGGCCTTCACACTAAGCTACATCCAGCCCTTTTTTATTTTTGAGACAGGGTTTGCTAAGTCACTAAGTTTCCCACGCTGGGCTGAAATTTGTGATCCTTCTGCCTCAGCCTCCCTGAGTGCTGGGATTTCAAGACCACACCATTATGCCAACTCTTTTCCATTTTATATCACACTAGGGCTGACACTAGGAGAAATATTTTTCCTAGATTCCTGGGTCAGTTGGCTTCAACTGTCAGTGGGAGACACTATCAGAAGAATGTGTAATTTTCACTCTGTCTTCCGTCCAATGGGGCATGTTCAGCAGCAGCTGCTTTTCCTTGGTGGTTCCAGATCCTTCAAAAACTGATTCCAATTGTCTCCAGGAGGCCCGGATTTCTGAACTTCAGTAACTAAAACTCCTTCCTCTTATCCCTTCAGTGAAGACACTACAACAACTTTTGAGATGGCTAATCTCAGATTTCCCTCAGCATTTCCAGTTTGGTGTTTCAGAAATTCAAGTATCACCTATGCAGTTAATTCCCAATATTAAGTTTCCTCTGTCTTAAGTATTCTGAAGGATTTCTGTTTCAAGACTGGAACATAACTGATAAATACTTATATACAGTTTTATTTCAATTACTTGTGCTCAACCCATTCTTGTTTTCTGTCACCAAACTTGAAAGTGTTCCGATGCCATTACTAATGATATAAAAATTGTCAAAGCCAATGAGCATATGTTAGTGTACTGGCCATGTCTGCTTCTTTTGACACTGCTAGCTACTATTTTCTTAAAATTTTCATTTCCTTTATTTTTCCTGAGCTAATCTATATTGTTCCTGCCTCTTCTGTTATCTTGCCTAGTCTCATTCATACTGAAATTTTTTGAAATAATGTTTTTTCTCATTTCATTTTCATGGTCAACTTGAATCTATTTAGCTAATATTAAGATTTTAAGTACTATTTCAATGCTGATGACAAGTCTATTTCTCCACCACTAAATGTATTTATGTTCTTCCTAAGCATATAACCAGGAATTTGTTAGATAACTCTAAAATCGAACTTAATACTTTCTACTTTTAGGAAGCACACAGAACATCAAATATACAAACCACAATTAATTTTGCTCTTCTGTTGACTATCATGTAGCTCTTACCATAAACCACCTAAGAACCTCAGACAAAACTATAGGATTCATTGTTTACTGCTGTGGCTGTAATGACTCTTGTCTCATTGTCCTTTATGTCTGTGTGTAGTCACTTTCTATCCTGTAACCAGTAAGATATTGCACAAATGATAGTTTGATTTCAAGGCTATATCACTGTCATAATTCTTGTCATTGAAACACAATACTCAACACCCATAACTTAAAGGAAGAAAGTTTTATTTTGGCTCACAGTTAGTAGAGGTTTAAATCCATAGTCAACTGGATTCAAGGCAGGGTGAAATCGCATAGAGCACGATGGCAAACCTTTTCGAGACTGAGTGCCCAAATTGCAATCCCAAACCCACTTATTTATTGCAAAGTGCCAACACTGCAATTAAACCTGAATTCTGAGGTTTTAGTTTAGAAAAAACAACTCATACATTAACATCATTTGTCTTAACAGAATAACAGAGCTTTCAATGATACAAACATCTTTCTACTGAAAGGTAAAAGTTTACATTTGCACAATAAATGTGATCTTTGCTGTTTGCATGCTGATAATTTGTTGAACCTTAGCCAGGGCAACTTGGCTCATGTGCTGACAGAGAGGGCTGTGTATGCCTGCTGCGGCACGCATGTCATAGGTTTGCCAAAACTGGCATGGGAGCATAACAGAGAAACAGCTCATGGCATGTAAGCAGGAAGCAGAGAGAGAGAGATCGAGGGAGGAGGAAGGGAGATATAATTTTCTAAGCTATGTCCCCAGCAACCCACCTTCTCTGACTAAGCTTCACCTCCCAACATCACATTTAGTTACAAACTCATTAGTGGACCAATTCACTGAACAGCATAACATACTCATGACCCAGTCACCTGCCCGAAGCCCCACCTTATGGACACATGAGGCTTTGGAGGGACATCTAAGATATAAACCATAGCAATAATAAAGAGGGTTGTAGTTTATATTAGTCCCTTATTCTTGAATCATTGACTATAGATAAAGCCAGTTGCCATTTCATGAGTACTCTCAAGCAACCTTATGGAGCTATTCATAGGCAAGGACATTATTCTTCCTGCCATAGCCAGTGAGAAACTAAGGCCTCCTACCAACAGCTATATGGGTGAGTTAACTTGGGAGGAGACATTCTGGCTCCAGTGAGGCCAGCTGACATGCAGCATGAGCATGAGAAGCACCACATGAAAAGACCTGAGCAGCCAGAATTACCCAGGTAAGCTGCTCCAGAATCCAGACCCAGAGAAACTATGAGATCAGAATGTTTATTATTATTTCTAGCTGCTATGTTTTAGTGTTATTTATTATGGTAATCAACCAATAGAAGTGCTCATTTTTACTTCTTACTAATCACCAAGTTCTGCTGATAATATTGTCCAAATATTTCTGGAATTCGCTGTTTCATCTTTAAATTCCATTGTTCTGGATAAGTCTTCATCAACTCCAGCTTGAATCACTTCAGTGGCCCTTAAAATGTTCTTTTCTTTTTAGGGTGTGCTTTTCAAATCCATCCCCTACTCCACTCTCTAAATTATTTATATGAAATTCAAATTTCTCACACATCTTACATTTGAATGCCTCCATAGTTCTTCTTCAACAAGTTAAAAACAAAATACTTGACTTTTGTAATATAAAAAGTCCTAGGTAACCCCAAATCTTTATTGTTTTTCTCTCTAGCTTTATTTTTTATCAACACTCAGCACTTACATTGTGTAAGCTGAGCTGCTTTTGGATCTTGACACCTAGCAGCTTCCTATTTCTGTATATCTCTCTTATTTTTGTTTTTGTTTACTTTTGCTTAGAAACCCTTCTGTCTAATTTTTCTCAACGATGTTATTACCAACTTTTGATACATAACTCAAGAATGATTTCCTTCCTGTGGGTTTCCATAACTTCTAAAAGTCACATTAAGTGTCCTTCTTTTGTTACCCTATAGGATTATTTGCATCCCTCTATCAGAGCACTTAGCACATTATACTTAAAATTCTTAAGCATCTGTTTCCTGTACTACTATATAAGGAAGGACAAAGCTTTATATTGGTTTTAAATAGAAATCTGTTGGTTTCATTATTACTTGCAGTTTGCAAGTCTGCAAATGCAACAGACAAATCTAGAGGACTGAGGTATTCTGAATTGCAAAACAGAAAGAATAGGAGAGAACAGATAGAGATGGAAATACGTGTAGATCAAATTAATACAAGATCAGTGTGTTATTTCATTTGCTAAGTATACAATTCATATTTATAAGAGAATATTAATTTCAGAAATTAATATTTCCTGTAATGAACATGATTTGCAACATTGAATGGATAAACTATCACATTTATAAATTATACATATTGATCTGCTAATATTTCCATTTCCTACCCTAACCCTTCATAGAAAGTGTATTTGTGTTGTGATCTGATTATTGCAAAAAATACATACTGAAAAATGAAAATACAGTGTATTAATAAATAGTACTCTACCATTTATTTTATTTAGGTCTGCAACAAATTTTAATGATATTGACCATGGTTGAACATATAGCAGAGAATTTAATCTATAGGAGATGAGAGAATAGGTACAAGTTTTTAACTAACAATTCTGTTCCTGCTGCTATAACAAAATACCCAAGACCTAGTAATATATAAAAGACAGGGATTTGTTTCTCATAGTTGTACAGGCTGGAAGTCCCACATCAAAGCACTGCCAGATTTTTTAGTGATGGCTGTTCTTTGCTTCTAAGATGACACCCAATGGAAGCATCCTCTAGAGGGGACACTGTGTACTCATGCAGTGGAAGGGATTGAAATGCCAGGCAGCTCTCTAAAGCTCATTTTATAAGATGATTAACCCATGCATTAGTGCCACCTTCATAACTTCATTACCTCCTAGGGGACCCACCCTTGAATACATCATTGATAATGAAGTATCAAGATATGATTCTTATGAAGACATTCAAACCATGGCAATAAATAAATCTATGAAAAACTCATTCAGATATAAAGAACTAAAAAAAATCAGACACCACAAATATAAAGACCCGATTCAACAATGGGCATCTAAAATGAACAGACATTTCTCAGACAAAGGAGTAAAAGCAGCAAGTAAACATATGAAAAAATGTTCAACATCACTGATTATTCAAGAGGTGCAGATGAAAACAACATTGAGATTCCACCTTACCCTAGAAAGAATGGCTGCTATCAAGAAATCAAGCAATAAGAAATGCTGGCAGGGTTGTGGGGAGAAAGGAACCCTTCTCCATTGTTGGTGGGAGTGCAGACTGGTGCAACCACTGTGGAAATCAGTATGGAGATACCTCAAAGAACTAGGTTTAGAGGTCACATTTGACCCAGCTATTCCCCTGCTGGGGAATCTTCCCAAATGAATTAAAAGAATCATACCACAGTGATATATGGTCACCCATGTTTATAGTGGCACAGTTTGTAATAGCTAAAACTTGGAAACAGGCTAATTGCCCATCAACTGGAAACTGGATAAAGAAGATGGTTGTTTATTTTTTTTTATAAAATGGAGTACTACTCAGCCATAAAGAATGAGAAACTAGGGCCATTTATAGCTAAGTGGATGCACATTGCAGCCATACTCTTAAGTGAAATAAATAGGACACACATGTGTAAATACCGAATAGTTCCTCTGGTGTGAAAAACTAAAAGTGTAAATAAGGATCAAAATGTATAATTGATATTGTAAAATAGGAAGAAAACATCTAAAGGAGTAGGGGAAGTGGGAGGGGTAGGGGAAAGGAAAGAAGGAAAAAGAAAAAGTAAAAGAAAAGGAAAAACATGGAAACAAAATATTTGTACATAGGGAAGGGTGGAGGAAGTGAAGGGTTGGCAGGGGAATGGGGAAAAATAAGAACCAAGATGCATCATGTAAAGGCACAAGATCCCAATGATGAATATAATTGTATTGTATACCTAAAATGTACCAATAAACTTAATGGAAAAAAAAAGAAAAGAAAAACTCATTCAGATGGAAAAAGAGATAAGGTGCAAGAACAATTGGGTCATTTATTAAGAACAATGTCTAGTACTACATATTTTATTTTCCTTTAACCTTTTTAACTTGCTACAATAAAGGGAATAACATAGGTGTGAAAAAAAAGGACATGATTTCCTGGTTGGAGAAACCAGATATATTGACACTATGTCAAGGTAGGGGAAAAGAAAGAAGGGAATGGAATTAATATGAGAAAATGAAAAAATGGAAACAAAATCTTTATAAATAGGGAGGGGTAGAGGGGTTGAAGGGAGGGGAGGGGAATGGGGAAAAAAAAATAAGAACCAAGATAGATTACATAAAGGTACAAATTTCTAATGATGAATGTCATTATATTGTATAACTAAAATGTACCAATAAAATTAATTTTTAAAAAATAAGATATTAAAATTTATGAGAATTCAGAAAATAATTTAAATTCTGAAAAGTTTATATTAGCAAGAAATATTATTGATTTCCAACCAAAAAAATCAGTTTCATGATATGTTCCTTAGTCATTAATAAAAAGTAAAATTAGCACTAGCATACTCAGTGTTATGAAATAATTGAAAATCAAGAGAATGTACAAAATAGTCTATTTCTAAAAAATTTAGAAAACTTAGTTACAAATTGAGCTCATTAAATGAGTCGTTTCTATTTGCAAAATGTCCTAAGAAAACTAAAACAAATAATTGAAAAATATATCATAATGTATTTAAGACAAACATAAAATATGATTCCCAATGATAAAGTTTAAATTTGTAAGTAGCATAATCATGTAAAAAATAGAAATTATATTTAAAACTTAATTTTTAACTGAATGTTGCCATATCTATTTGAATTATTTTAAAAATATAAAATATAACATATTTTTATCTCTCATTTTAGTCCAGTTTCTGTCTCCAAAAGTGGCTTTTATATTGCCATTGGTATGCTCCCATCCCAATCAAGTTTTTTTAAACTTTTTATTAAGCATGAATACTCATACAACCAAAATACTCAAAGTAAATATACATGGCATTTATTGAGCATAATATGTGAGAAATAGTATTTTATATGCTCTGTAAGCATTATCTACGTTATGTAAGTAACTCCATATGAGGTTAACTCTATTATTCGTATTTCAAAGATGAGGAAATTAAGGTACAGAGAGGATAAATAAAGTTTCCCAAGATAACACTATTAGGAATTTATAGAATCAGGATTTGAAACCATGTATTCTGTCCCTGGAGCCTAAAAATTTAATCATTAATCACAATAATTTTTAATTAAAATTTCTATTTTGAGATAATTATACTTTCATATGCATCTTTAAGATACAATACAGAGACTCCCCATGTACTGAACTAAAACCAAAATGGATCAAAATCTAAACATTCAAACAGAAACAGTGAACCTACTGGAAGATAAAATAGGCAGAACACTTGAAGTCATAGATGTAGGCAAGGAATTTCTGAACAGAAAACCAATTGCACAAGAAATGTTAACAAGAATCAACAATTCTTTTTTTTTAAAGAATCAACAATTCTTGTTGTTTAATTTGATTATATCAAATTAAAAAGTTCTGCACAGTGAAGAAAACTATCAGCAGAGTGAAGAGATAATCCACAGAATGGGAAAAATATGTGGCAGCTATTCATTAGATAGAGGACTAATACCTAGAACATATAAAGAATGAAAAATTAGACCACTCAAAATAAAAGACCCAATCAAAAAATGGACAAGTTAAATGAATAAACTATTCTCAGAAGAAGTAAAAATGGCTAATAAACATATGAAAAAATGTTCAACATCTCTGGTCATTAGAGAAATGGAAATTAAAACAACACTATGATATCCTCTTACAACACAAAGAATGACAGTCTTCAAAAAATCAAATAATAACAAATGCTAGCGTGGCTGTGGTGGAAAAGTTTTACATTTTAGTGAAATGTAAACTAGTACAATCATTATGGAAATCGGTATGAAGATTCCTCAAGAAAACTAAAAATAGAAATATCAATTGACCCATCCGTTACTCATCTGTGTATCTTGTTAAAAGAATTAAAGTCATCATATTACAGTGATTCGTGCATGTCCATATTTTACAGGAGCATAATTCATCATTGCTAAATCTTGGAAGTGGTCTATATTTGTATCAACTGTTGAATATATAAAGAAAATGTGGTATCTATGTACAGTGGAAAACCACTTGGTTACTTAAAGGAAAAAGGGTATACCTGGAAAATACGTTAAGTGAAATAAATCAGACACACAAGCTTATATACCATATACCAGAAAGTGTATCTCATTTGAGTAAGGCAAAATGTAAAGAAAGAGAAAAATAATAGTGTGATAGAAGGAAATAGGGAGATAGATCTTTTGCAAATAGGAAGGGGACCAAGGGACCAAGGGTGAGAGAAGAAGGAGAGGTAGGAGAATTAAAAAGATTTAAGACATGTCATGTACAGGTACCAAATACCTACAATGAATGTAAACATTGTATGTCTTAAATGTGAACTAAAAATAATAATAATGAAAATCGATGAGGAGATCTAGAGATGAAGGGAGGGAGGTAGGTGAGGAAGGGAAGGGGAATAAAAAAAATCAAGATGTGTTATGTACATGTTCCCACTACCTAAGATGATTTTAAACTTCATGTATTGCAAATATGTACTATAACAATATTAAAAAAAACAACGCAGAGAGATTCTGTATACCTGTTAACCAGTTTCCACAATGACAACATCTTGTGAAAAGTTAGTACTACATATTTATTAACTAGGATGTTGATATTTAAACAATTCCATCACTTTAAGAATCCTTTGTGTTGTTTTTTATAGCTAATATGCACCTGTTCCTGTCCCCTGGAAATTACAAGTCTCATTTCCATTTCTGTAACTTTTATCATGTCAAGAATATAATTTTACCATGATTCTATGGTAGAAATGTAGCATACTTTAACCATTCGCCCATTGAGAGATATCTGGTTGTTTCCAAATTTGGCTATCGCAAATAAAGCTGTTACGAGCCATCTATTAAGCCAAGCATGGTGAGATATAATCCCAGGACTCAGAAAGCTGCAGTTTATTAGTGTACAAGTTTAGATGTGAATATAAATTTTTATTTAGCTGGGATATATTCCCAAATGTGCAGTTACTGGATTGTGTAATAATTGCACATTTAGATTTATAAGAGCGGAGCCTAGTAGTGCGCATCTGTAATCCCAGAATTTGGTAAGCTGAGGTAGGAGGATGGCTGTAAGTTTCAGGCCAGTCTGTGCTACATAATGAGTTCAAGAATCTTGTGGAGTACATACTGAGGCCTTATCTCACAAAGAAAGAAAAGCACAGAGAGTGAGAGGAAGAGAGAGAAAGAAAAAAGAAGGAAGGGAGGGAGGGAGGGAGGAAGGAAGGAAGGAAGGAAGGAGAAAAACAAAAGAAACAAAAGGTCAAACTTTTTCCAGAGTAGCTGTGCCATTTTACATTTGCCACAACAACATATAAGACATCTAGTTCCTCCACATCCTCACTTAAATTGGAGTTGTCAGTATTTTATTTTAGCCATTCTGATAGGTGTGGTTCATTTTGTGACTGAATCATTTGTATTTTGTTTGTTTTTTGCAGTGCTAAAGATGAAGCACAGGGCCTCACACATGCAAGGTAAGAACTCTACCACCAAGACATATCCTCAGCCCTGGATTATCTGGTTGTTGTTGAATTTTGAGAGTTCTTTACATATTCTAGATATTAGTTCCTTGTTGGATAGCATGTCTTTTCATTCTCTCTTTTTTTTTTCCCCATTAACTTTATTGATACATTTTTGGTATAAAATACAGTTACATTCATCATTGGGATCTTGTACCATTACATGAGTCTCTTGGTTCTTACTTTTTTTCCCCTTCCCTTGCCCTCCCTTCACCCCCTCCACCCTTCCCTATTTGCAAAGACCTTGTTTCCATTTTTTCCTCTT
>NW_004624787.1:2197261-2263477 GCF_000247695.1 Heterocephalus glaber | reverse complement strand
GCAGGGGAAAGGAAAGAAGGGAAAGGAAAAATGCTGAGAAATGGAAAAAATGGAAATAAAGTCTTTGTAAATAGGGAAGTGTGGAGGGGGTGAAGGGAGGGCTAGGAATGGGGAAAAAATAAGAACCAAGATGCGTCACTTAAATGTACAAGTTCCCAATGAGAAATGTAAATGTGTTGTATACCTAAAATGTATCAATAAAAGAATTTAAGAAAAAAAAAAAGAAACGCTAAGATAATGCTGTCCCCCAAATTCATCTTGAATCTCATCATTCTGTTGGGACTTTCAATCATACAGAAAAGTACCCCTTAGAGTATTTTTATGGGCATAATTTTAAGTAGAATGTTTGTATTCTTTTCCAGGGGTCAGATTTCATTCTAAATCACCAGCATATGTTATTCTAAATTGCAGCATATTTTTTCCTTTGTACAGATACTATGCCCTTAACTTGAAAATTTAGTCAGATGATCTCTTCCCAGTTCATTCATGTAGTCGCAGCATAACAGATAACCAGTAGAGGATCAGAGTTGAAATGTACGGGAATGCACAAACAATCTCTAGACAGGATTAAACTCAAATTGCCTGCCAACTTGGTTCCAACAGGGAGAGCTGTGCTTTATGCACTGCCCAGTAAACTGCATGCCCTATTTAGCAAAGGAAATATGTAAACCTAGATTAAAAATCATATGTGTACTCATACAATCACTTGGCTTGCATAAGAGTTCTTTTTCTTCAAATACTGTAAACAAAGCAATAATGCCAATGACATGAATAATTAATGCTATGAGAGCCTTATAGTATGTATTTAAATTTAATTCTCTAAAAGCAAACATTATTTTAATGTGAACTTTTTCATTAGCCTACAAATAATACACCGTAGTTCCACTAAAGGATATTTACACATACACATCATTTCAAAAGTTACATATAAATATGTAACCCTTTCAAATAAAATTGGTTGAAACCATTTATCAAAACACACCTACCTATCAGTTAACTAAAGAGAAATACATTCAATCATTGTTCCTAATTTTTCACACCCTCTTTCTATCTGAATTCTGAACACATTCCCATTGTGAAATTTGCTATTGTCAAAAGACAATACAATAAGTGAAGTTTTCCCCTCTGCTGCACTGACTTGGAGCTTTACTACATGAGTAACTTGGGACAATAATGAGCAGGTATGATTGGAGTGGAAGCTTTAACCGTGTTGGTGTGGTTTGTCTTGGCCTCTTGTCTATCTGTGCATTTACCATAGCTTAACTACTTGTGTCAGAATGAAAGACATGTGAAAGAGACCTAGACCCAACCCACAACCTGAAACAAAGCTACCATGGTTGATCTACAAACTTGTCAGGGAGAAAAAAAAAAAGATGAATCTTAATTTTTTTTAAGCTGTTGAGATTTCAGAGTTGTTTTCCTCACAACATTGAAGCAGAAACCTAAAGGAGAAAAGGAGAAAAGAGAAAACGGGCTTGAAGAGTCAGAAAAGATCCTTCTTAAGGTTATATAGAATGTCAGAAGACACTGAAAATTAAAACCTAACTGTTCTCAAGTCATACAAATATCTTATCCTCTTAATCAATATATTATATTTTGATATGGAGAAACATTTTGTCTTAGGTACATATGTATATATGACAATCACAAATTATGGGCAACTTAAATTCTGGGAAGAAAGAGAAATTAAAATTTGAATATCAAATGAACAGAAGCATCTTTGAGTGTAACAGAACTCAGAAACTCTGAATCTAAAGTACACATAGCATTTCACTATCATTTTGCTTATTGTTCTGCTCCTCATTTTTTCTGATCCTTCATTTAATTGCTAAAATATTTTATTGCCCATTATATTTATATGTTTTACATAGCAAATTAATTTTTAACATCTTAAAATTGTGTTAATGTAAAAATATTTTATTGCCCATTATACTTATCAGATTGTTGATGTAAATATATCAAGTTGATCAAATCTTCCTCTCTAGAGCTTGTAGTCTAAGTCATGTGTCATGTATTTAGAAGTGGATTTGATAAAATTTTATATTCCCAATTATCTATTGTTAAGAAAAAATCTTAAGAAATTTTTCATTCTCTTGCTTCATTATTGAAAATGCTTTGATATTAATATAACAATTGTATAGAATGAAGAACAAGGAAATGTGCTATTAACAAAACAAGGTGTAAATAATTTATCCCCTCTCACCATTTTTAGTTTTGTTATTACTGGACTCAATGGACTAACTGGTAAATTTACAACTCTTCTTTAAAGGCTTATGAAAGGAAATTTTTCTTTTCTCATTGCCATTAAAATGTTATTAATAGAAAATATTATGAAAGTTTGTTTTACATGGTCAACTAATGTGATAAAATATGATTAAATACTTTCACAAAGAGTTGTTTTTAAGAATTTTAAAAGATATTTAAAAGAATCTACTGTGGAGATTCAAACCTATAATTAATTAAACTTTTAAACTTGTAGTCTAAATTACAAATATATTCCTTATAGTTAAACTTATGGGGACACATTATTATAGAGAATAATTAGAGTTGACTAACATTATTTTTAATCTATTTGCAAATTTTAAAAGTCCAATAGCAAATATTTTACTAATAGGGTTTGTAGATCTTTACAATTTCTCTCTAACACTAACCCAGGTATGAATTAATGTTGTTGACCAGACAATAAAAATATTAAGGCAGTTTAAGTCTTAATGTTATTGTTATTTATGTACTTTTTAGTTATGGCTTCAAACCCAGAACTTTGCAACTCTGAGTGAAGAAGACAAAAAAAAAAAAAAAAGAAAGAAATCTAATAATGTTTCCTTTTTTCAGATCATTATCTTTATTAGTACATATTTGTAGTACATAATGTTTGCATTTCTTGTGGGGACTTGGTGCCTGTAGATAACACATCCTAATTTCTTTTTCTTCCCATTTCCCTTCCCTTCCTCCCCCTTCCCTCCATCTTTTGACCCCTCCCCCTTTAGGATATATATTTTCAGTACAAAATGACCACCTTCCTTGTGTGGAGTTTTACATAGCACAGTTTGATTCCTTTTTTCATCCCCCTTTCCTCCCCTCCCTGGCCCCTCCCTGGCCCCTCCCTGGCCCCTCCCTCTATCTCTTGATCCCCTTAACCTTTGGGAAAGATTCTCCTCTCTACTTCCTACTATCTTTTATTTTGCTATTATTTTATTATTATCTTTTTACTTTGGGTTTCTCATACTATTTAGCCTGTAGCAGAAGAAGAAAGTGAACCACCTAGTGCCCTTATACCTTGAATACATTCACATATTTTAAATAGGTAGTTAATATATCACCATGGAAATATTTATTTCCTATGAGAGTGCTTAAAGAATTGATTTTGAAGTCTCTCTGATTTTTACATTATTTTTTCTTTATCAAATAACTTCAGCAAAAAAGAAATAACATCTGGGTTCAACCAGGGGTAATTGTTAACAAATCTCACACAATCTATTAAATGAGTAACTACACACATTTATGGATATTTATCAATTTCATAATCATTCAACCATTTCCTTGACTATAATATATATCTTTGTATGTTGTAGAAAAAATAGTATTGTTCCCTTTTTTCCTGAGAAAAACCAAGCTCATATTCTTAAGTCATTTATTTTCCTATAAATCTTAGGAGAGAAAAATAATTTTAAAATGTAAAAAACTAATGTTAACCACTGGAAATTAGATCAACAATGATGTCTAGTGCTTAGCATAGGTAAAATGGAAGCAATTAGAAGTCTTGGAGAGCTTGAGAAATAGTTGTTTTATATTATACCTAAGCTAGCTTAATGAAACTCAGAGTCCTGCAGAATTATTAAAATGCTCCCTTTTTATTAATAAAAATTGAGAAATGTTTCAAATTACTAAAAAGAAAAATACATTACCCACATTTAAAAAATAATAATATTTTAAAAAGTAATGTTGGCACGGGCCCAAAAGTATAGTTGAAACACTTGGAGAAACTTACATTGAAATTAAGACTTCACTTTCTTCCAGAAAAGTATATAGATAGATAAATCTAGATGTAGACATAGACACAGGCTCATTTTTACGGTTTGGGAATTTGTTTCTGGCCTGCTCCCTTACCATCATGTAGCTGCTAAGTACATGGAACCAGCTGAGGTTAGTGCAAATATGGCTTTGTACATGGTACTTACTGATTATGCTAGATCTTTGCCTCTTCCCCATATATTTTAAAAACTCTTGCCCTTAACCCCATTCAAGGTTACTTGCCCCATTTTAGGCACCTGTAGAGTCCTGTATTCTGTCAGTTATTTTGTTTGTTTTGGTGCTGGGAATTCAGGCCTTGTGTGTGCTAAACACTTGCTCTACCACTGAGCTCACACCCTATTCCCAATAATATGCTCATTTTAACAACATTTTCTCAATACTGTAATATTCTTTTCCTGTATACCTTACTTCTACTTGAGCGCAAACTTGTAGAAACTTCTATGGTTGTCCACTTGAAAACTTTAAAGCTATCTGAAAATGCATTTCCAATAAATGTATGCATTGTAACATCTTTTTCACATGGATTCTTATTGATAAATATATTTGTTCACAATATTTCCCTCATATATATGTGTACAATTATCTATATATACATTTTTCAAAGCTCACAGAAGTTTTAACTTATCATTTCTTCAGTTCAGTGATTCAACATTGGCCCACCTGAGATATACAAACCCCACTTTATAGATCATTCTTCTAGATTATGATTCCCTTGGGAGCAGATACTTTAAAAAATTGTAACACTAGCACCTGTGTTTGATACATAGCAAATGTACACTCTCCATTAAGTGATATCCATGGTAATTATGGGTTGAGTTCAGGTGGCAGCAGTAGGGTTTCTGATTCATAGAATTGTGAATGATAGAATCGGATGGGAACTACTAAACACAGTATCTTTATTTTATAAAGGACAAAACTCAAGCTCAGCCAGGTCAAGTGATTTACCCAGCATCACACATTCAGTGATCGATTGGGAATTGGAGTCTATGCCCTCTACATTCCAGCAGGATTCTCTTGCCATGATTTCCTTGGTAGAGGAATACATTTTCTATCACATTTCCTCCTACATTTCTAATCTACATAAAATCACTTGATATTTCAGAAACAGACCAAGTGCACTGGGAATGAACCCTCAAGTTAACTAGATTTTCTCTTTCAACTGGTTATCCTGGTTCACTGAAGCTGCCAGTCTAAGCTGGAAGACTGACAGTCTCAAAGCCCAACTTACAGGATAGTAGTCTCTAGACAGTTGGTGCCCACAGAACTTTGTCAACATTTACAATATCAAATCTGTCCTTTAAGTGTGACCAGAATGATGGAAGGATTAAAATTTTAATTTTATTTGATTTTAATTAATTTAACTCTAATTGCCACATACAACTAGTGCCTGCTGCTTTGAACCATGAAGTTCATGACTGAAAAAAATGTCATGAAGGTGTAGAAAAAGTATTTTCATAGAAACTACAACTTGTCCACAAAAAATTAGCATATTTTGATGACATATTGAACCGTTAGCATCCAGGAAAAAGTATGTGCCCACTGCAGAGTGGGCAAGAGCAAAATAGTAATATATACATACACACATGTGTGTATATACACACACACACACACACACACACACACACACACACGCACACTAACTGGGATGACCAGGTGAGCATCTTATGTGGGGTCTGAAATTATAGATTTATAATGACTTCCAGGAAATAGTGATGCTGCTGCTTGTTCCATAGAATATAATTTAAGTAACAGGAATTAGGACAAAATGTAACACATCAGGGAAAAAATAGTCAACAAAGGGCAAGTAAACAAATTTCAAAGCATCATGAACCCTGTAAAACTGGACTTAGAAGAGCATCCCATACTAATCCGAATTGAATTCTCCCCACAAACCAATAAATGAGTCTGAATTACTCATGTTATATAATCAGATTTCATTTCCCTTGAGATATTCGCAGCAGCAGAAAAATCCTTTAATTCATGTATCCTTGTATCAGAGTGACCCCAAAAAACAGTCTCAACAGAACAAACGGAAAGGAACTTGATTTCTCCTGGAAAGGAAGTGAACCGATGCTCAGTGAAGGAGAAAATCTGCAAGAAGCATTTCAATGTACAGATAACCAAAACCATGTTTTTAAGGAAAAGATAAAAGTCGAAATTGTTAATAATTTACAGAGTCTCAATGAAAGTGGTGAGACTTCTTGCTCAAAGTAAATTGAATGTAGTTTCATGGCATTTACCACACATAGTATTTGCACACATATGTTGTGTGAGAAATAATCTAAACTTATTATTTACCGAAGCAATCTAGATAGACATACTCATGTACTTGATGGTTCCTATCAAGAATTTTAGAAAACAAAACTAAGTAGCATATAACTAGCAAAAATGGCTGGAGAAGCTGAGACTGTGTATGACAAGCACAGGGGTTGGTCTAGATTCAAAAATTTCTCATTACTATGAAGTTCAGATTTGCCTTATTCATGTGGATGACTAAGCACACAACTGTACACTTTTAAGAGATGCAGACACCACCTTCCCTCCATCTGTAGTTGTTTCTGAGCTGAAGTGTGGAGATTTGTGTACCCTACCAGGAGTGAGGACTTCGTCAGTTTTCAAGAAACAAGGAAACCATGGACTTAATGCATTTCATACTTTAGGTGAACAGTTGCATAATATGTTTTAATTATTTTTCAGGCTCACAGGAGTCCTTGCAAAATAATAGATCTAAATCATCTCATAGTTACATTTTGTATTTTACAATAAGAAAAAATTAATCAACCAATTACAGTCCTCATAATATTAAAAGATGCCTGACATACAGGTCGTCAAAATGTTGATATTTCTCGTTTAAACTTTCAAAGCAACTGCTTCTCCATTGACCAATAGTCACAATCACTATGATGACAAAGGTCATAATCTGTGCAGTGATGTAAATATGTTCGAAAAATGTGACCTTTTCCTTTTCACCCAGTCATTCAGCCCACAATTGTGGGTATCACTGGAGTTTCCTGCAGTTGTTTGCAGGTTTTACAGTTTAATACCCTAAGTCAGTTCTCACAATGAGGTATCTATAGAATTGCTAAAAGATGTTATTTAGACAGTAAACCTGCAAGTATGCAGAGAAAGATTTTTCTATTTCTGCTATGGACTAGTAGAAAATGAATTATTTTGTGCTTATAAAAGCTCTGAATTACAGATGCTAAGATATTTGTGGAATACTTGTAACTTTACTATTTTTTCTTTTAAATATATAATCAAAATTCTGCAATTTGACAGGATCTAGTCGAAGTTGTTGAATCGGTTTCCTTCTATTTCATACTAAGATATGGTACTCCTGAATTTTTACATTGTCAAACAGAAACATTATTAAAAAGACAAACAGAAGCTCATCTATGCACAATATATTTTTCTTTTGCAGAGAAAGTTGTATATGTTCAACCTAAATTCCTTTTCTTGACTTGTCTCTCTTGCTGTAAGTCCCACAAAGAGAAAATAACAAATAATACACAAACATCAGAAATTAATTCATCCTTTTATTAAATATGCAATAATAGAAAATTTAATAAATATTACAGTAAATAATATAGTAATACAGATTCACTTCCACAGTTGACAATACAATATAAATTAAGTCCAAAATTGAAAAAACTTCCTTCTTCTCTATATATGTATGCATGTGTGTGTGTTCATATACGTGGAACTGGACAGATAATAGATAAATATAAGACATATAGATACTACTTACCCAGTGATTCATTGTTTTGTCTTGTAAACTCTTGTAGATCTTCAAAACTAATGTTTAGTCATGTTCTAATCAAGCAATGAGAATTTTTAATTACCTGAGAATTTTGTGTATTGATTTACTTTCTTGAGTAACTTAAAAGTGGAGGTTGAGGCACTGAGAATGTTTGAAACATAGGAAAAGCAAAAGTGCAAAAAGGAACAATATTTATATTTTCCACAATATAAGAGCTGAAAAATAACCATTTAAAAATACGTAAAATATGTCTCAATGAGAAAAGGAGTAAAAACTTCAGAAGAAGTTAAACATCTTTCTTCTTCCAAAGAAATTCACTCTATATTCCTAAAGATTATAAAATCTCCAGTTACTGTAGGTAATGTAAATTAAATAAAATATTGATTACCTTTTACCACTTCCCAGCTTTTATACTTTTGTTGATAACGGTCAGTAAATGGCGTCTATTTTAATCCTCCCCAAAACCATATATTTTCTCCCCATATATCTAGGAAGAAGATCATCTCTTACCAAAAAAACACTGTGTTGGCTGTCAGCATGGTACACAATGCCACACAGGGTGATCACTGTATGAAATAGATATGTGGGGGAATAGGAGAGATGTTCATTCCTATGGGACACTCTATGGCTTAAGGAAAGTATTTCATTTCCAACATCTGCTGATTTATCTGGGCAGAACAGGAATTCTAAAAGGCACCAAATCTTGGTGTGGTTGCAAACACCTGCAATCCCAACCCTCTGAAAGGCTGTGCCAGGAAGATTGTAAATTTGAGCCCAGCTTGGGCGACTTAAAGACTTAGCAAGACTCTGTCTCAAAATAAAAATATAAAGTTTTTAAAGAGGGTTGGGTATGTAGCTCAGAAGGCCCTGGATTCAATCCCCAGTATGTATGTATGAGTGTGTGTGTGTGTGTATATATATATATATATATATATATATATATATATATATATAAAACTTATATCTGTAAGTATATATATATATTTTAAATCAACAATGCTTCTAAATTTCAAAATTCAAATTACTTTCACAAACATTCTGTAACCCATCTTTCACTTTAAGTTTGATTAAGTATGGCTAGTTTAGGAATGCTAAGGTTAATTGACCATCTTTGTTTAGAACACAAATGTGTTCAGTGCTCAACATTAATAGAGAAGAGAGAGATAATGAGTTACTTGAATAAAAAATTAGTATTTTGTTCCTACTATAATAGGCCAATTGGAATTATGATTGGTGAGTACCCAGCATCACCACCAAAATTGAGGACCTATTAGCATTTTCACTCAATTTTCCTCTTTTCCGGGTGTTCACATTTAGGTATTAAAAGAAAATAATCCTTCAGGCAGGGAGTAAATAGTCAAAGTCATTTTAAATGACATTTTCTTTTTATCAAATTTGGTTGGTAGAACATTGGTCATTTATACCATGTAGATAAGTGAAACCAAGTTCTACATTTAAACGTTTTTCTTTTACCTTAACTGTGGTTGACACTGCTTTCCCCACATAATTTCAAAAGTAAGAATAGAAAAATATTTGAAGTTCATCATTCATTTTAGTACGTATTTTATATTATATTTCAACTAATTTATAACTATGATAAATTATAATTTAGAATGATAGAGAAAACATATATCCTCTTTCTCATTTTTGGTTATCATTTAATTTTAACTTAGTAATGTGCAAATACACTATAAATACAAGTCCAGTTTTTCATTCCTTCTTGAATGCATGCTCCACATGTGACTTCAGAGTCTCTCCCATTAGGACATGCAGTCTATCATCCTACCGTCTAGAATCTGGCTTGACCTCCAGGTTTGCTTCAACTCATAGGCTGTGGTAGAGTGACATTGCACTTTTTTCCAGGCCTAGGCCTCAAAGAAGCCTTTTGAACCTTTGCTCTTTCTTTTGGAATCCTGCCACAGTCATAGAACAAGCTTAATCTAGTCCCTTGGAAGATACAGGGTAGATATACGTCACTCTCTGCCAGGGACATTGTAAGCCAAATGGCCTCTGGATATCTGCAAGCTGATCACAGATAACCAAGGAAGCCCAGTGGAAACAAGCATCCAGCTGACCCCATCCTAAACTGATAGCCTGTAGAATTGTGAGCTGAATAAGCGGTTCTTCTTTTAAGCCACTAAATGTTGGAGTGATTGATTATGCAGCAAATACTAACTGAGACACATAATTTTTTTTTTTTGGTACCAGGGATCAAACTCAGGACCTTGCAGTTGCGAGACAAGCACTCGGTGCCACTGAGCTAAATCCCCAGCACCGATGCACATAAATATTGAAGAGAAATGATATACAACTTTGAAAATGGATCAAACAAATAGATGTTACATCAATCAACAAAATTCACACCAGCATTGATTTTAACTTTATTCCTAAAACAAAGACTAGAAATTAGATTTTAAAAAATGAGAAATAAAAGAGAGAACAAAGCTTTTAGAGTTTGTAATTATTACAACAGCTACCATATTTGTTGTTTATCACTTGCCGGTAGACACTGCATAAGTAAGTCAGTAGACAGACCTAGGATAGTCTTCCATATCATGTATTACATAAAATGTACTTTCTAGATAATCTGTTTCTTCATGTTTATCACAGAAAACCTTTATTATAGTGTTTTTCTTCTTCCTTTCATTTATCTCATTATAAGGAAGCTTTGTAGTCTTGGTTACTCTAGAACCAGACCAATCCTGAGTCTAAGATTTGAGTAAAAATTTGGTTTGGAAATTAGGGATGTATGGTTAAAAAGGTGAGAAAATTAGATGGTAAAGAGAAATCAACAAAAAAGAATGGATTATCAACAATATACCAGATAAATGGAGTATATTTCTACTGAAGATTCATCTGAGAGATATCGCAATTACGAGGCAAGGAATTTGGGACAATTATACACTGATTCCATTCAGTCACCGAGCCAAGGTTGTTGTATGGGCCCCATCACCTCTGGGCTGCTGCAAGTCAAGTACCAGAGACCAAGGAAATATGAATTCAGGGGTTGGTAGTTCACAAGTGTGAGCGAGATGGTTAAGTACGAGTGGGAAGCTATGGGTGGGACATCAAGTGTGTCTCAAATAGCTGTCACTTTACAGAATCAGTTTAGGGTTTGATTCAACCTATTCAGGTTAAAAAATGAATCGAACAAACACTTTTTATTGCAACAGGCTCCTGAAATCATTTCTTAACCTTTGAAAAATAATGTAGAATCAGCATGTTTAATGCAAGTAAATCTATATCCAGCATTGATCTTATATTTCCTATAGAGCTCCCATTACAAAGAAATTGCTACTAACTCATAGCTTCCGCTTATGAAAATGCACAGTAAATTTGGATTCTTTGTTATATTTTGTTCTGATACATTGCTTCACATTACTGTCATTTTGCACATTACATCTAAAATACAATGGTAAGAATCTCAGTTTAGGCATTCATCCCCTTATCTCTTTCACATAAACCAATATATCTTTTTCTTCCTTGTTTTTCTTCTAATTATACATGAGCCTCCCGTGTAATTTCCATAGCCTTTAACCAAACTATTTTCTTCCCTGAATTAATTTATTTGACCATTCCTGTTTTCCTGAAATCAGTGGATGTCCTGTTGTTTGCTGAGGAATTGCTTTACAGTACAATAAACTCCTCAGGTCCTGAACTGGGAGCAGGCTGACAGCAAAGAGCCTACATTTCTAGGAAGAGTATGGGGGCTATTCATGGAAATGTAAGTGAGAAGAGCTATGTAAAGGGGCGTGTGTTAACACTAGCTTTCAAGATGGTCAATGTAAATGTTGCAATTGTGGATCACTACCATTCTTTCCTAAAGCTATAACATTAATTTTCATATATATGTATATATATACACATATATGTATATATGATATATCAGGTCTATGATATATATCATATATCACATATGATACATATATCCCATGTCATATATCACACATGATACATATATGATATACATACATCAGATCTATGATTCTGGGCTTTAGATTCAACAAATTCCACCTATATAAGCTTAGATTTGCTCATTTTATTTTTTTCTACATGCGTATGTACATTTTTCTTCTTAAGAAAATTTTGTTCAATCCATATGTACTGTAAATTTTCCCAAGTACTGCTCTGTATAATTCTACATTCTCATCTTCTGAAACCACTTTTAGTTTAACTTAGAAGGAAAAATGTTGGTTCTTACCAAAACATGCTACACTGTATGATGTATGCATTCCCTACAAGATTATACAGACTGCTTCTCCTGTTGAGATACAGTATTCTGCATATCTCCATGACTGAGTGAACTCTTACCTTTTGCTATCAATAATAATCACCATTATTTTTAGCAAGGCCTTTCTTTACTTGAACATGTTCAGTAAATCACTTCTTTTTTGTGATTTCTCTGTAGCATGTTTTTATTTATACTGTAGTAATTAGTTTATTTAATAGTATTTATTCATTTGAAAGTTAATCTTCCAACCAGACTTTGAAGTCCCTAAGAGCCAAAATTGAGCCATACTTTATTTTAATACACAGACCCCGGCACTACCAGTTATAAAGTAAAAATGTAATATATAGGGTTCATAGCTGAATTACCATTTTTTTGCTTCTCACAATCCTTTAGGATCCTATGATTCTCTATGCTATAAAATTCATGTAGAAATCTCCGACTTAAAATTTTTATTTTACTCAAAGAAATAAAAAGAGATAATGAAATTTACCTGAATGTCCTTTGATTCCTTTTCAAATGAAAGAAAACATTGCCACCTTACTTACGTTTTGTAAAACAAATTCTTAACTTCCTCATTGAAAAAGATTCATATGTGCATATCTAAACATAATTGACATAATAGGGCTGGGGATTTAGCTCAGTGGTTTCGCCACCTGCTGCACGAGCGCAAGGACCCAAGTTCGATCCTCAGTACCAAAAAAAAAATTGACATAATAGTCATTTTTCTTATAAGTTACAGTTATATATTTTATATAATTTTATATATTTTTTCCTTTCTCTTCTTCCCTTTGCTCTACCCCTCCCACTTCCCCTTCCCCTTTGCCCCTTTTCTTCCTATTTCACATTATCAATTATACATTTTGGTCCTTATTTACACTTTCAGTTTCTCACACCAGAGAAACTATTTGGTATTTACACATGTGTGTCCTATTTATTTCACTTAAGAGATGGAATTAATATGAGAAAAAGAAAAAATGGAAACAAAGTATTTGTAGATAGGGAGGGTTGGAGGGTTTGAAGGGAGGGCAAGGGAAGGGGAAAAATAAAAACCAAGATGGATCATGTAAAGGTGCAAATTTCCAATGATGAATGTCATTGAGCTAAATCCCCAGCCCCTATATTGTATACCTAAAATGTACCAATAAAACTAATTTTATTTTATTATTTTTTATGATAAAAATATGGTAAAGTTTTAATTTTTTGAAAATTATACAGTAAAAGACACATTGTCATTAATCCCACTCATATTCCCCCTCAATTCAAACAAACATTTCATCATTCGTAGCATTTCCAGAAGCAGCTCTGGAAGTCTTTTTTCCTGAGTATCTTCAGTTGCACTATCATGGCTGCCTCCATGTCCTGAATTAATCAAAACATTTACCTTTTCATGGTCATTTTGACTTTGGAGCTAAGGGTCAGATTGTACCATATCCCAGGAATAATGTGGATGAGGACACACCATAATATTTTTACAAGACTACCTTTCCATTGGATGGCACTTGGCGGTGGCAGCTGCTGTATATTTTTCATCACACCTCAAAAAGACAGAAAGAGGGCTGGGGATTTAGTTCAGTGGCACTGTGCCTACCTCAAAAAGAATAAAACTAATTTTAAAAAAAGAGTATGGCCTCAATGTGCATCCATTTAGCTATAAATGTCTCTAGTTTCTCATTTTTCATGGCTGAATAGTACTCCATTTTATAAAAAACACACATCCTCATTGACCAGTCTCCAGTTGATGGGCATTTGGGCTGTTTCCAAGCTTTAGCTATTACAAACTGGGCCATTACCACAGATTTTACAGAATTTAAAAGGATATAGAAAGCATATTACAAAAATCTTTTTTGAAATAAATTCGACAACTTCTAAGAAGTACCTTGGAAGACAAATTAATGAAACTAACTCTGGAGGAAATATAAAATTTGAATAGCACCTATTAAAGAAAGTATATTCCTAGCTTGAAAACCTACCTATATGACAACAGCAGGCTCATAAACATTTTAACTGATAAATTATAGCAAACAATTAAAGCAGAAAAAAGAAGGAACACTTCTCCCTTCATTTTAGGAACTCAACATTGTGCTAATCCTAAAACTGGATAAAGATAATAGAAGAAAAAAGTATGAAAATAGATAGAAATTTGTTTAACAAAACAAACTATTGGAAGTCAGATCTGGCAGGATGTAGAAAGTGGTTTTGTTCTAGGGATGGCAGTGTTGGTTCAGCATCGGAAGATCCACCCCCAAAAGTCATCATTTAAACAGAGGAAAGGCAAAAGCCATATGATCCTGTCACTAGTTGGAGAAAAAGTATTGGACTAAATTCTACAGCTGTTCATGGTAAAAGCTATCAGGAGACTAGAAGTACAACAGAACCTTCTCAACAGATTAAAGACATGTAATTTTAAAAATGTATAACTGATACTGTGTAACAGGAAGAAAAGGTCTAAAAGAGCAGGGGAATTGGGAGGGGTAGGAGAAGGGAAAAAAGGGAAAAGAAAAAATATGAGAAGAGGAAAAAAAATGGAAACAAGATCTTTGCAAATAGGGAAGGGCGGAGGGGGTGAAGGGAGGGCAAGGGAAGGGGAAAAAAAGATAAGAACCAAGAGACTCATGTAATGGTACAAGATCCCAATGATGAATGTAACTGTATTTTATACCGAAAATGTACCAATAAACTTAATGGGGGAAAAAAAGAAAAACTGTGCTGCTATGAACATGGGTGCACATATATCGCTGTGGTGTGATTCTTTTAATTCTTTTGGGAAGATCCCCAGCAGAAGAATAGCTGGGTCAAATGGGACTTCCAATCCTAGGTCTTTGAGGTATCTCCACACTGATTTCCACAGTGGTTGCACCAGTCTACACTCCCACCAACAGCGGAGAAGCGTTCTTTTTTCCTCACAACTCCACCAGCGTTTGCTATTGGTTGATTTCTTGATAGCAGCCATTCTTTCTGGGGTGAGGTGGAATCTCAGCATTGTTTTCATCTGCATCTCTCGAATGACCAGTGATGTTGAACATTTTTTCCTATGTTTATTTGCTGCATTTACTTCTTTATTTGAGAAATGTCTATTTTAGGTGCCCATTTTTGAAATGGTTTTTAAAATTGGGTGGTCTGAAATTTCTTTATATATTCTAAATAGTAGTCCTTTGTCTGAGGAACAGCTGGTAAAATTTTTTTCCCACATTGTAGGTTGTCTCTTAGCTCTGTTGGTAGTTTTTCTTGAAGTGCAGAAGCTTTTTAGTAAGATGAGATCCCAGTTGTTGATTCTTTGTGCTAGTTTCCATGCTCCTGAGGTTTTGTTCATAAAGTCTTTTCCTATGCCAGTGTCTTCAAGTGTTCTATCTAACCTATTTTCCGACAAATTTAGTGTTTCTGTTTTAATGTTTAGATCTTTGATCCACTTCAATTTTAGTTTAGTGCATGGTGAAAGATATGGGTCTAGTTTTAATCTTTGGCAGTTTGAATTCCAGTTTTTCTAGCACCATTTATTAAAGAGGCTATCTTTCCTCCAGTGAGGGTGTTTGGCTCCTTTGTTGAAGATGATGTGGCTGAGTGTGTCTGGAGTTGTTTCTGCATCTTCTCATCTATTCTACCAATCCGTGGGTCTATTTCTTTGCAAGTGCCATGCTGTTTTTTTTTTATCACAGTTAGCCATTTCAAACTTAATAAAGTGGAAAAATTGAGGAAATTATATTTCAGATCTTAGTAAAATTATAGAGAAATTAAAAAGTACTTTGGATAGATTTTGCTTAACATAAAAAGGAATTCAAAAACTATTCTAAAGTTGAAAGATCATGTGGTATATTGTCACTTGATAAAAATAAAGACATGATGCAGAAAAATGTTACTGTGTTTGTGTTTGTTCCTCTGCAACTACTTATTAGTGGATCAACACATATTTGGTAGTACATATCTGAGATTCTAACAAATCACATTTTTTCAATTCTTCATCAGATAGGAATTTATTTTAGTGAATCTCTCATTAATCACAATTCCAAATGTTATTGCAAAATGAATTTAAATATTCAAACTATCTTTTACCCTATGTATTATCTACTTGGTAAACTATCAAGTACTTTCTTATTTGAAAAAAACCAATTCAGAGTGTTCTTACTGACTTATTTTGTCATGATCTCATCCTATGCTAGGCAAATGGGAAGTTATTTTCCATAAGAAATGTCAATAAAATATTTCCTAAGAAA
This sequence comes from Heterocephalus glaber, assembly GCF_000247695.1. Next base: position 2,247,246 of record NW_004624787.1, on the reverse strand, counting down.
ATGTCTTTCTAATGTGTCAAAGTCAATATGTTCTTTTTTGCATGGTGTCATAAATCTAATTAACTATAACTTCTATAAAAACATAAAAACATCTCTGAGAAAAAGTGAATTTTAAAGCTATAACAATAAAGGAAAGCAGTAAAGTGACTCTACTTTGCTACCATTAATTCAGCTGAATTGCTACTTGGTCTCTTTGTTCTTTCCCCAGCCCAGTATAGCTAGTTAGAGTGAACATAGAAAAATCATCAAAGGGCCAGGGATTTAGCTCAGTGGTTTCGCCACCTGCTGCGCAAGCGCAAGGACCCAAGTTCGATCCCCAGTACCAAAAAAAACCCCATCAAATTATTTCTCTTCAAAGTTCAAAGTGCCAAAGGCAGATGTGGTGGCACATGCCAGTAATCCCAGAAGTAAGGGGCTAAGGCGGGAGAATTGCCTCAAGTTCAAGACCAGCCTTGCTATATAATGACTTCCAGGCCAGTGTGGCTCTGTCTCAAACAAACAAACAAACAAGGAAACAAACACCTCCCAAACTCCAAAATTCCAGTCTCACTAATAAGACTTCTCATAACATAGCTTTAGACTTTTTAAAAAATCAACTTTATTGATATAATTTAGATCCAAATTTTCAACCGTTTGAATAACACAGTTTGATGAATTTACATTTGACAGGTGCAAACCAATGAAATTGTTACTATAATCAAGATACCTATGAGTTTTCTTACCTTCTTCATTCAACTCCAGCTATGTATGTGCTTTGTTGTTACTTGAATATATAGATGTAGTCCTGCCTCAGGAACTTTTCATTTTCCTTCTGTTTTATATGCCTTTTCCTCATATCTCACCGCACCTTATTCTTAGTTTCCTTCAGGCTGCTACAAAATAAAAATACAAACAAACAAAATCCCCAAATATCTTGTGTCCTCTTCCTAACACATTATGCTCCTCCTTACATTTTGTTGTTTTTCTACATTGTATATATCACAGATTGATATTTTATATATTTAAAAAAATCTATTCTGTCCTCCTCCCACTTCAGTAGAAGCTTCCTCTGGGCAGAGATTTTATCAGTTTGGTTACTACAGCTTTCCCAGTCTCCAGAATGCTGAGTGGTACATAATAGAAATTCAGTAAATATTTCTGGAAGAATGGAATGAGGTTTTGAGGAGACAAAATGATAATAAACGTATCAATAAATATTAACTCTCTACTGATCTTTTGCTCTCAAATAAATGATTTGTCAGTGAAACTGTCACCAGGCTGGGTCTGAGAAATTCTCAAAGCTGAAATAAAGCACTTAACCCACCCTTTTGCAGCAGGTTCCCCGACTCCTGTAGTAGAAAAAGAATTTTCAGGACACTTCAGTAAAAGGCATGAGAAGGGTTTATTAGAGATTTGGGACTCATTTAAGAGTGAAGTGTGGGCACTCAAAGAAATGAGGTGCATGTCAGTTTGGAACTGGGAAGAGTTACACTTCTCTTGAAGGGGTGGAAAGCCTGGAAGAAGATGGCCCACCTCCCAGAAGGGTGCTAGCTCATACTACGGGTGTAGGAGGGATTTTTAATAGGCAGTTCTTTGTGTACACTCATCCTGCTCCTTTATCTTAGGATCAGGTTCCTGCTCCTTACTTTGGCACTTAAACCAATTTTATGGACTTTCGTTACTGCTGAGGAATTTTGGGTATGGTGGATCTGCGAGGGAAGGAGAATTTAAAGAAAGAAACGATGATATGGATGGTCTTGAGTTACTTCTTTTGGTTCATGGAAGTTGCAATCTTCTTAAAAGTACAATTTTTAGTTATGACTTCTTTGTCTCCTTTCTACCTGTCTTTTATTTCTTCTATCCTACCTCAAAACCAATAATTAGCACATTTAATATGGCTAGATTACACATCATAAATGTTTGCTGTGACTTGCCAAAAGTGCATGCATATATTCTTTTGCTCCTAAGCATAAACTTTTGATTATATACTATATAGTATATATTTCTGAAAAAGTAGCATGGTATGGCAGGAAGAGATGGCAGCAGAGAAGCTGGATTTGGGGTCTTGCTTTTAAGTCTTCAACTAATAAGTGTGCAATTAGACAAGTCAACTGTCTTCTCTGTGTCTTAATCAACCAAATCAGGCCAGTAGAAAGAATGATTTTCTAGCTTACCTTATAGGATTGTTGTGGAGCACAAGTGAACTGATGCATATGAACATATGGCAAACTTTTCTTGTAGGCCAAGTGTTCCTGCTGTTTACATATATAAGGGAAAATACAAATCAAAAACAGGGAAACCAGCTTCCCTCTCTTCTCATTTTCTTAGAGCATTTACTATAGAAAACTTGTCATTGTAAGTTTTTTCTCTGCCTCTTTGAAATATACATACATCTTTTCAAATGCTAAATAAGCCCTGTCCAGCTTTAAATCTAATAATGTTTCATCAAGGACCTGTGAGCCATTTCTTTGAAATATAATCATTAAAGAATCCAGTGACCTATTTCCCAGTTTCCATCAGAAGGTAGAAGTCTAAATGTAGCTGTATCTGATTCCCAGTTGGAAGCTTAAATGATATTACAAAAATACAAGAAATTTGAATTTTCTTTGGATAAAGACAGAAAATGCAAATGGTCACTTCAATTACCAGGTAGATTTAGGGTGAATTATGCATGGCAAAGGCTGTTAAATGATCTTCTTACTTGAGGAAAATTTATCATTTTTCTTAAGGATAATGGGTTACATCTATTTGGCTCTATACAAGAGTAAGCTTGCCTGCTTTATTTGCAATTTCTACAGATTGCCTTTGATTTGCATCACATTGCAATGTAGTGTTTATTTAATGACAAAACTTTTTTCCCTTCTAACTTTGTGAAGATTTCTAAGTTGGTAGATAATTTTTATTTTTAATCATATTTCCCCAAACAAAGGTAAATGATAAATTATATTAAAAACAGAATGAGGAACTTCTGGTTTCCACTTGGGAAATAGAGTCGAAAGAACATTATTCCATCCTTTCAACAAAAACAAAATCAGGACATAGTACAAGTTTACAACTTTTCTCATATTTATAAGTGAACTTTAGTCACAGCACCAAACCAACTAGCCCAAAATCTAAAACAGAATCCAAGTGCAATTGTTGTCAGATTGGTAAAGAACAAGTGGGAGCTGGCAAGAGAGTGTGGAGCCCCGGACTCACTCTCAGGACCTAACCTTTCCATCAGTCTCTTGACCATCCCTGACAGGTCCATGAATGTACACACATAGATTGAAAGGAGACCTGAAAGGGCAGAACATACTGTCCAGAAAATGAGACGAGAAGGCACAGACAGGACAAGCCTATTTGTTGATCATGTATCTGGTCAAATACTTATTTCTAGAATACATAAATAACTTTAAAACTCATCACTGAAAAATTAGAAAAGAATGTAGTAAAATTATGAGCAAAAGTTTGAACAAACACTTAATCAAAAGAGACATATGGATAGCAAATAAGTAGATGAAATGATGCTCAACATTTCTAGTCATTAGGAAGTTTCAATTAAAACTATAATTAAATAATGCCATATGTTTATTAGAATGGTTAAAAAAAGTTGCTGGCAAAGATGCAGAGTAATTGGAACATACACTGCACAATGGTATAGTCACTTTGGAAAGCCAGTTTGTCAGTTTCTTATAAAGGTAAACATACATAAGCCATATGACCCAGAAATCCCACTTCTCCTCGAAAGAGAGAAAAGTCATAGTCACACAAAAAACGATATACAGATGTGTAGCGTAGCTTTACTTATAATCAGTACACACTAGAAACAATTCAAATTCCTTCATCTGGTGAACGGATAATCAAACTTTAATACATCCATAGAGTGAAACACTATTTCGCTTAAGGGGCTTTATTCTTCACCCTTTTAAATTTTTTTTATTTTGAGACAGGGTCTCACTAAGTTGCTATTTTGTCCAGGGTGGGCTCAAACTTGTGATCCACCCCCTCAGACTCCCACAGTGCTGGGATTATTGACCTGCATGGGGTTATAGCCATCTGGCTATGAATAACACCGGGACAAACCCATCAACTCTCAACACTCATGACAACATAGTTAAATCTCACATGTGTTTCACTAACTGAAAGAAGCCAGAACAAAAGATTTCGAAATAAATGATTCCATTTATAAGACATTCTGGAAGTGGTAAAGCTTTAGGAATGGACAACAGTTCAAGAGTTGCTCAGTGTTCTATGTGAGGGAAAGAGATAATTACAAAGGAAAAGCATGAAGAAACTTTTAAAATTAACAGGACAGTTCTGTGTCATGATTTTGGTCGTGGACATGTGAACTTTCATACATCTTTTTTTTTCACTTTATTAAATTCTTTTATTGGTACATTTTAGGTATACAACACAATTACATTTCTCATTGGGAATTGTACCTTTACGTAATGCATCTTGGTTCTTATTTTTTCCCCATTCCTAGCCCTCCCTTCACCCCCTACTTTTATACATCTTAAAACTCATGCAGTTGTACAACACAACCATTTTTATAGAATATAACCTAACCAATTATTTTAAAAAGAATAAAACATAATTTTATAATTTGACATCTGTTTCTAAGGAATCTTAACTATGGCACATGGTATTATATCAGAGTTTCAGATATATTACGCATAACTTACTTTTATATCAACAATGAATCAAATACAAGCCATAATATTTTCAAACTGAGAACAAAATGCAAAATGAACATAGAATATATTTGTAATGAAATTATTAGGTCTGTCCCACTGAAAGGAGGTAGATTATATTAGAAATACCAAGTTTACCTCTAGTCTTTTCAGACTAGGAATAGGATAGTACAGATTCAAAAGACAGCCAGAAGGCATAGAAATAGTTCAGAGTTGTGGGTATGAATTATAAAGACAGATTAGTCAGAGTTGTCTGGGAAGAGTTAAAAAAAAGTGTAAGATCATACAGAGATTTGAAATAGAAAGGAATAGATTGGCTCCACTAAGCTGTTTGAGCCACTGTAATAACTAATTAGAAAAACAAGAGGTTTATTGATGAAATTTGAGTAGGGGATTATTCTATAGGCAATTCAAGTACAGTTTCTTTACAAAATGGAACTTGGACTATAGAATTAACTGGCCAGATGTCTTATATGAGAACAAAAGAAGTAGATAAATACATACTTATTACAGTATGAACTTAAAATGGAAAATTATTGATCAACAATGTGCAATAATTCAGTTATTTGAAATAGGGAAATGGAAATTAGAATTCAGTTTATGGCACCTTTCAGATGGACAGAGATTGTAGAGGGGATAGTTAGACAAAGGCTGGGTTTATTCAAAGGTTTGTAAAGCATTCAGTTGATTTGATTTATGTAAACATTCTAGTTCAAAGAAACAAAGAGGACAGGTGAATTCTCCCTTTAAATGTAAAATTTAAGCAAGATTTTTGCTTCTGACAATTCGGTTTTTATTTGTATTTTATTTATGAATAAAAAGCCAACATATTTAAATTAAAATTAACTAATTTCATTCAAATTACTCCCCCACAAAAATCAAATGACTATTTTGATATGGCCATTGTGCTTTTCTCATTTGTCATACATTTTCATAAATTTTGTCTCCTTAATCTAAGTGTTGAACTCTCTTAATACGACTCCATTTGTCTTTTTTTTCTGATGACATAAAAAATTAACTTATTAAAGCCCCTTCAAACATTACTGGGCGTGGGGATTTAGCTCAGTGGTTCCCGTGCCTGCCTCGCAAGTGCAAGGTCCAGAGTACGATCCCCACCCAGCACCCAAAACAAAACAAAACAAAAAAAACCCCCCAAAATTATTGGATGAATTTTAATTGGTACAACAGCCAAGAGACTAATATTTGTTCAAGTAAAATAATCTGCTCTCAAGTACTTTTTCAATTTGTGGGAGAGGAAGATGCATTAAAATTATAATAAATGATGCAAAAATATTTTCTAATAGAATTAAGTATATCTACAGCCTAGATAGGAAAAGGCCTTCTTCTCACTGAATAATACTACCTTAAACTTGATGGTGAATATCACACAAAAGACTTTAATATGAAAAAAAGTAAAGAAAATTACTCAGCACTTCAGTTTTTGGTGGAGTCCCTCCAAACAACAGCTCAGCCTTCAGTTACTTCCTTTTATGAAAACAGTCCTACCTTTTAGAATTGTTTTTTAATTATTATTTAACAAATGCCCCCTACATGCCTTCAGTGAGTCAGACTCTGCTTAAGATATAAGGGATACAATAATGAATAAGAAAAACAAAGTCCTTCCCCTCCTGGAACTCACTTAACTAGAAAAGTCCAGTTATAGACATGTGAATGAAAAATAAAATTAGATACATTACAGTGCTATGTGTAGAGTTGTACTAAGAATTTTAAATTTCTTTATATAAAAGGCCCAACAGAGCCAAAACTTAGAACATTGATTCTTCCTTTCCTTTCACCTTCCCTCCTTTTCTCCTTTGCTTGCTATATCCCACTCTTGCCCTTTCTTTTCTCTCTTATGTTTATTTTCTGTATTTTCTTGCTTGTGTGTAATATCTTCTGTGCCTATTCCCCCAAATAGATTATTCTGTTGTAATTTTTTGTTTTATTTTTTAGGATAACTAAGTTGCACAAAACCAATCCAAATTTAAGCAGGGTCTACACTTGAAAGAGCCTTTTAGTTGTGAGTTTGAACTTCCCTGGGTTGCTCAATTTACTACCTTCATTATTAACCTCTATTATTAAAAACAAATGCTGTCTCTGGGATTAGAATCAATATATGGTCCAAGAAATTCTGATAGGAGCAATTCAGGACCAAGCAATTCAATGACTTTCTGCCCTGAGTGCCAATGAAATATCTTTCTCTATCCATGGCTGTAGCGATTCTCTGGAAAAGTGGCAAATGAATTTGCTGTTCCTGTTAACATCATAGTTGTATTTTTATTTTTTGTCAAGTAAAGAATCTCTGATTGAAAGAATCTACCAAGTAAACCTGCAGGTTGCAGTGGTTTTCCCTTCCTTCCAAAATCATGTCACACCGTCTGAGGCCATAATATGGTGGACATTACGAACAATTTGAGTGTCCTTTCTGCTTATGTCATGGTTTAAACATCCTGCACATCAATTCTTCACATGTGTATAAAGAGAAGATGGTGTATAGATAGCTATTGATGCTGCTGAGTTGAAAAAGCATATAGTAAAATTATTTCTTTTCTTGAAGTGTTTTTATTTTCACATGATTTATTTTCAAAATGAATGCACTCATCTGTGGATAAAAAACAAGCAAAAATATTGTCTTGTTAGTTTCTTTTAAAATAATCCCCACTTTCACTTTAAGACAATTTCCTCAGCAATCTTCATCTTGAGTGTTTTCTAGAATATTGAAAGAAATGATTTGAAGACATTTATCCTCCCTTTCTCTTTCAAAAGAAGTTCTATGTCAAATATTTTCACGCATTAAATACATGCAGAAGAATAGAGATAAAGATTAATCTGGATACAAAAGGAAGGAACAAAACCAAGGGTGATCTGTGAAAATGGGAATCTATACTTAAGCAATAAGATACTACACTTTGCTTCAGCGATAGCCTTTGTTAAACCCATTGAATCAATCACAGATAATCATACATTATCATAGCCCTCTCTAGGACTACCCAAGATAGGAATCACCATAGCAACTCATCCTAAATAAAAACACCACGGTAGTGATTCTAGGGGGAAGAAGCTGTAGGTGCAGAATTCTCAGCTATTATCCCTCCACCGAGGTTATCTACGGAATCCAATCATTTCACAGGTGTAAGCATTTACAGACATCCAAATTTGTGTCTAAACAGGTTAGCTGATTAATCCTGATTTACAGCATTGATCTCTCCTGCAGCCAAAGCCCAGTTTGTTCTCCCCCAAATTATTGTTAAAATCTCTACTTCATCTTCAATGTACTCTCACTCACATCTGAAAAAATACATATACTTTTTCCTGATAAACTCTCTCTAGCAATCCATGTTTTTTGCTCCTTCAAAATTCTACGAAACATATCTCCCTTCTATGGATTCTATTTCTGAACCAATTTAGGGTCTATTATTCATATTATTTAAATATCTCTTTCTCCCTGTCTCTGTTTCTCTCTGTGTCTCTGTCTCTGTCTCTGTCTCTCTCTCTTTCTCTCTCTCTCTTCTTCGCTCTCTGAATTTTTTACCTAATTCATCTTATATACAGCACTTAGTTATTTCTTAGGACAGCTGCATGCAGTTGGTAAATGTGCATGCTTATATGTTCCTGTCACTTGAGCTTAAAGACCTTTTTCTATATATCCCTTGTCACTTACTGATTGATATGGCTGGCAGATGGCATTTTTTTAGAAGAAGTATCATCAACTGTTCAAAATATGTTGACATCTCCAGTAGTAAATAATGCAAGACAATCATGGTTTAGAAGGCACTGTTCCTGCTTTTACAAGAACAGGAAAATGCTAAACTTCTAAGAGTATGATATGATAGTCCTTAACTCAGTGTGTTCCAAAAAAATACCCAGTCCTTTTAATAAGAAATTTGTAGAGACTGTTGTTCTTTCTTTTATTTAATGTATAGTAACTGTGTGTGTTACAATTACTGTCCAAGGCACTCTGAACTCATGGTGAATAAGAAACATATGGGCTTTAGTCTTGCGAAATTCATTTTTTTGTGTGTGTGGAGAGAACAAGTACACACAAGCAAAAAGAAATATAAAGAAGATAAGATGATTTTGATTATGATAAATAAGAAGAAATTGAGATTTAGCAAGCTAAGTAGGCATAGGTGATGTGCATGTGTGGGAAGCAGGGATGTGTGACAGATTGTATTGATGTTCTTCTCTGTATCTCTTTGATTTACTTTGTGTTCACCTGCAACCGTGGCAGACCACCATCAAAAATCTCAAGCATCTACATATTCTATTGTTTTTCCTGAGAGCTTTCTCTGGTACCACAGGAGCATGCTTGACTAGGCACAGCTCCGAAGTGTAGGGGATGAAGTTGATCTCAACCACTGAACAATGGGGGATGAGTGGTAGTATACAAATACCACCACTCTGGTGGGATGAATATTAAGATGTGCTCCATAGTTTCTTAGTTTCCTGGAGTAATTTTTCCCTAGTTGCTCAAAGCAGCAACCTGCTTTGTTGGGGACAGATTTTCCACTCCTCAAATATTTGTTTTTAATTTGCCCTCTTTTCTGAAATAGCCAACGGCCCCATTTCTTTCTTTCTTCTATATTTTCATCTTATCACACTATGGTCAAGTAGAAGCAGTGATGAGAAGACTCTCTCAGCTCCATTTAACCAAATCTATTACTGTGACTTCTTCTTTTGTATTTACACTGTCTGCATTTTCTCCTTTGAAGTGCCTCTGTTGTTAGGGACCACTTCAACATTTCCCATTCTGATCTGAGACTGTATGTTCTCAAGGATAATAAGGATAATATTATTGTAATTAGTTATTCTCCCTCTTTTAATATCAAATCTGTCTCCTACCATGTATTTCCCAAAATATTCAAAGTGACATACAAGTCATTTGGTATTTCGTATGTATTTGAAATATGTGACAACAAATATAAAATATGTCCAAGTAGAATATTTGTGAGTATTTTTCATGCTTATTTCAGCTTCTTGGCTGAAGGTGTAAAGTATTTGGATAGATGGCTTTAGTCATCCATGCATAATGGAGAAATAGTGGAGTGAGAATATTCCAGTAATTTTAATGATGTATCAAAGAATCTTAGCTGAATAAGAGGGGATGTAGACATCCACATGCAGTGGATAATAGATCATCTGGAAATGAAAGGCTTCTACAGAAAGTTGCTTAATTAAGAGTGCTGATATACCTAGGCATGGTGGCAAGGCCTGTAGTCCCAAGTACTCCTAAGGCCGAGGCAGGAGCATTGCAAGTCTGAGGCCAGCCCGGGAAACTAACTAAAGTGCTGTTTCAAAATAAAACTTTAAATTAAGTACTGGCGACATAACTCAGTGGTAGAACATTTGGCTAGTGTGTGAGAGGCTTTGGAGTCAATCCCCTGTAGTTGAAAAAAATGGTAATATAAGATCCAAAAGAATAAGAGAGGGCCAGGGATTTAGTTTAGGGGCACCACGCCTGCCTCGCAAGAGCTAAGTCCTGAGTTCTATCCCAAGTACCCCCCACCCCCAGAACAACAACAACAACAACAACAACAACAACAACAGCAAAACAAGGATAAGAGATGCTGGTCAGAATGTAGAATTCTTCTAATTGTGAATTTAATAGATTACTTATTGCTAATTAAGAAGTCAAGTGCATTGTTAAATAAAGAATACAATATGGTGTTTTCCTTATGGTAGTTCTGGGGGAAATCTCTCTCATGTTCATACCAGAAAGACATTGCTATACTTCTGAGCAATTCTTGTTGTTTTAGGGATACTGGGAATTATGTGAGCTATGGGAGAGAGTTATACACATACAGAGAAAATAAATGCATGATAATAGTGATGAAATAATAAATATTAGAAAAAGACAAAGACATAACTTCATTTGGTATCCATTTTACTATGTTAGCTCACCAACACTTGGAGAAAATAAATGCTAGGTTCAGGGTATGAGCTGCAATAGGAAACAAGTGTAGTGAGGATGATATACCTCAAATAATGTTTCTTACCCAATTGATGAGATTTCATTAGGAAAAAGCACAAGCAATTCATGCTGCACTGCACTATTTTCATCAAAGAAAGAAAGAGTAGGAAAAATGGCCACTGATCAGACGTCCTATCTTGAGCATTCTCTTAACCATAGCTTTTGGATAACTGAATTGCCAAGCATCTCTAGATCTTAGTAAGCAATAACTACCTTGTAATAGTGATAAAATCAAAAGCAAAAGGATAAAAGTACCCTTTGTTTATATTGTATAAACAAATACAGTAAGTCCCCAACTTATGAATGAGTTCTGTTCTAGGAGAATGTTCATAAGATGGATTTGTTAGTAAATCTGACAAAGTGAATCTTATACACCTTTGACACAAATATACAGTACATCCCCTACTTATGAACATTTGAGTTGCAATTTTCACATATATGAACGAACCTTGCATTATAAACATTCGTAGATGTGAACAAATCTCAGAAGTAGTGTACTTGTCTGCTGGATATTGTCACAGTTTTGCTGCTGTGTGCTTACTGTACAATGTATGTGTTTGGATTTTTTATGCTTTGCATTGTATTTTACCAGGTCTGTTTTCAATACCAATTGTTCAAATGAAATCTAAATACACATCAAGTTGGTGAACTATGATCTATGTAATAAAAGCAAAAGAATCAAACATTTGAAAATATAAAAATAAAGTGTAATCAATATTTTTGTGTCATCTCAAGAGAATACAGATTTCTGAAGATTTGACAGTGAAATAGTGAGATAAGCAAGTTAACCAGAAAGAAGGCAAAATAAGATACAGAAGCAAAGATTAGGAAGCTATAGTTCATAAAGAAAGGTATAAAACTATAATTAAAATGATAAAAAGTAAATCACCTGATAGTAGGGAAAAGGCAAAATCATAATTCCAAAATTACAGAAACAATGTGGAAGACATATCTGAGGATCTCTTCAAAAATGTAGAGGGAAAGAATGAGCTGTAAATGATCTTAGTTCTGGATGATATATAAAAATGCTATAAATTGAGTGGGTTATAAACAACAAAAAATATTTTTTATAGTTTTGGAGACTGAAAGTCTGCAGTCAGTGAGCAAGCATGGTGTAGTTCTATTAAGGACCATCTTCCTGTATGTAGACTGACAGCTTCTTACTGTATCCTCACATGGTGGAAAGCACATTTACTCTCTCCTCACGCTTCCACGAGCACTAATCACATTCATGAAGGCCCCACCTTTTTAAAAAAGACTTATTTTATTTGTACATGTTTGCAGTTCATGTAGTTTACAATCATCTTGGGAAAAATTACATGTATATATTACAGCATCTTTCTTTTTTAAAAAAATCCTTTTCCCTCTTCCTCCCTCCTTCCTCCTCCATTTCACCACCCCATTGTTCATTCTTGTTGATTTATTCATCTTATCTCATGTTATGACATATACTATTTACATTAATTGGGGTTATTAGGTTCCTGTACATGGTGTATCTTTATTCTTTTTATTTCTCCTCCCTTTGTCCTCATCCCTTGCCCCTGTTCCCTTGGACCACTTTCCTATTGCAAAAGATCCATCCCTTTCTACCCATCCTTTATCATTTTCTTTGTACTTTGCCTCATTCAAATTAGAGATATCATATGGTATTTAAGCTTATGTGTCTGATTTATTTCACTCAATATATTTTTCAGGTGCATTCACTTTCCTGCAAATGTCTCAAATGTGTCATTCTTTGTAGCTGAGTGGTATTCCATTATATAGAGATACCACACTTTCTTTATCCAATCGTCTGTTGATGAATGTACAGGCTGCTTCCAAGATCTAACTATTATGAATTGCGCTGCTATAAACATTGGTATGTATGTATTGCTGTAGCATGATGACTTGAGTTCTCTGGGGAAGATGCTTAGCAGGAGGATAGCGAGGTGATATGTAATTTCTAATTTCAGTTCTTTGAGAAATCGCCATACTGATTTTCATAATGGTTGCACTAGTTTGCATTCCCACAAACAATGAAGGAGGGTTCCTTTTTCACCACAGCCTCACCAGCATTTGTTATTGTTTGATTTCCTAATGATTGTCATTCTTTTTGGAGTAAGATGGAATCTTAGGGTTATTTTAATATGAATTTCTCTAATGGCCAGAGAGGTTGAACATTTTTTCATATATTTGTTGATCATTTGTATTTCTTCCTCTGTGAAGTGTCTGTTCATTTCTCTTGGAGAGCCACACTTTTATGACTTCATCTATTTTAATTATCATCCAAACGAACCTTCTCTGAATATCATGACATTGGAAGTTAGAAATTCAATATATAAATTTGGGTAGAATAGAAACATTCAGTCCATAATATAAATAAAGAAAAAATGATAAATGTGCAGGAAAGAAAAAAACTCCAGCATACATACTGCATGTTTGTGATTAAAAAAGAATTAAATACTAAAAAGATAATTTTAATACTAAAATTTTAATACTAAAAGAAGAATTGAATACCACAAAGATATGATAGTAAGTCCATTTCTGAATGTGAATAAAGATACAAAACTATAGGTCTAAATCCTGGGTTTGTCCTTTCTAGAAAAAGTTTGTGAAAAGATAAATACCACTAGCTATTGGATTTAAATGCATAATTTTTATAATATGATTAAAATATGTATAACCATCCATGCAAAAAAAATAAGCAAAAACCCCCTATTTTTTACTAAAGAAAGAAAAGCATTATTAATCTCAGTCTTCTCTTGTTTTAAATCAAAAGCCCAAAATTAAGTAAATAATCTGTAGAATTTTAGGTAGAAAACAAATCCTAATCTTAGAAGAGATTTTGTTTATAGGTGAAATATTCTATGTGTAAGACTTAGAAAAAGAGATTATTTAACCATGAAGAAATATTTTGAGATGGAAAAAAATAACTCAAGACCTGGGGAGGCTGATGGGAATGATTAAAAATATTTAGTAAAAATTTCAGTTTAAATAATTGTTATATATGTGATCACAAATACATTTGTCTTAAATTAGCAAGACAAATAGAAACTAAAATAATGTTTAAAATTAAGATATTAGATTACACCAAAATGCAGATAAAATGCATCAAGTTTTTCTTTTTATCTTTGAGCATGGAAGAATATCAGAAGGTGCCATTTAAATCTTAGTGTTATCAAATAAGGAAATATGAACTCATTTATTTCCAGCTTTTAGCTATTATGAATAAAACTTCTGTGATCATTCTTATACCTGTGTTATGTATTTATGTATTCTTAAACACTTATTTCTGTCGAGTGTATGTCAGGAGTTAAATCAATTGCTGAACTTGATTTGTGGCCTAATAATTACTGTTAGGTATTTATCCCAAAAGTATTGTGCAAACTTAAATCATCACAAGCAATGTAAGTGTTCTAATAGCTCCATATCCTTGAAAATATTTGATAATGTCAAACAGTTTAGTCATCTAAATGTCATCTAAATTTAGAATTTAAAAAATATTTTTGCCTTCTAAATAACAGAGAAAAAAAATCCACTTTGTCTAGCTAGAAAACAATGTAAAGGCAGACCAAAGCAGAAAAAAAAATAGACAGCATGAACCAGAATACCAACAAAGAAAAATAAATGAAAATACCGTGGCTAAAATAATAATAATAATAATAATAATAATAATAATAATAGGTAAAATACTGAAAATAACATTACTTCGGTGATTTGTTAAGTTACAATAAACAACTCTACTCATGTTTTGCAATTCTTCCATGGAACATTTATTGATGACTTTGTCTTTATAGTTAACTACTAATTGTGCCTGCCTTCATTTGCTCGCTTTCTAAGCAACATACTCTTAATTGTTACATTAGAGAAATAGACAAATGAGCAAAATAAAGAAAATTTTAAAACTAGCGTATGGGGTTTCTCTGAAAATGGATGTCAGGCATAAAATCAATACACAACTGCAGGAGTGATTAAAGAGAGCAAGGCCTGCCACAGCATGTATACAAGGAAAGTGGAACAAATGCTGCAATGAAACCATGGAGCATCCACTGGGAATTCTGAAGCTCTTGATTGTGATTATTCTTTCTGGTCAGTGTCATCAATTGTAGCAATTGATTAATGTGATAGAAAATCACTCTCTCTTTGGGAAATTTTAAGTTATTATACTCCAAATCCTCAAATCCTCTAACATTTGCATAGGTATAACTAATATAAATTAACAATGCAGTAGAAAAACAGAATGAGCTACATGCTGAGCTTGTGAATAGGTGACTACAACTCCAAATTCAAATTTAATTGAAACCAATATTTTCCATGTTCCTTTCCACTATCATGAATACTTGAATATTTATATTCAGTAATGTAAATAGTAATTCTATATGTCACTTCCATTTCAAAGTTAAGTAATATTGAACTTGAAGGGATTTTAAAGCAACATTGTAAAGTCATTCTGGTTCATACAGCTTAGATAAAATAACATACACCTTTATTCCCTACCAAAACACAATATTTGCTTTTAGTCATTTAGTACTGAAAGTATTTTTAATTATTTGTGTTTCACATTCAGACTTTTTTAAAAAAAAACAGTCCATGTATCCAGTGATGCAGCATGTGATTGAGCACATACTTACAGTATGTGTAAGTATGAGAATGTGTAAGCAGGCGAATGTCCAGAAAGATTCCATCTGCTTAGTTACTTCGCCTACTGTACTTAATACTGGTGATTATACCTGTTTCTTTTGCTATAAAAAGAAACTTCTGAAACAGGAAAACACTTACCATTGCATGAATATGTAAGTCATGTTCAATGCCAAAAACATCATTACCTTGGATAATGACACACATTTTGCTTCTTATTGTGACATCTTATAAATATCTCAGCTAATTTAATGTGTTCGTTCTGTACCTATGTTACTTTTAATCTATAGCAGTAATATCTAATATGCACAGTGAAACTAAATATGATTTTCTTTTGTCACTGACAACAACAGATAGTTCTTAATAATTATGATCCATGTGTGGCTCCTTCTTTCATTAGAGGAGAAGAGCACACAATGCCAGATCAACTGCTGGGGCAGTTTTATGTCATCAATCTCAAACCACTTGCCAAAGTCGTTAAAGCACATATCTCCACAGAGTAATATATCTGTGTCATCTCATTGTCATATATCCTGAATCATTTAGAAAAGCAAACCAGGTAGGAAAATGTGTATTTTCTACATTAAATGAAATGTGAGATGAATGAACATTTAGTGAGTCTATATTTGCATATATGTGTGTGTATGCACATGTTGTGGGTCAGAGGGGAAGCATGTTTACCAGTGTATACATTTAATGTGTTTTTTCCATACCATGATAATTCATCTATAATCTAGCCACCAAAAGCCATGCACAAAAAGAGTAGAAAATGAAATTTCTCTCTGTTTTTCCTTTAGTCAATGTTCTAAGAACATTTTTCTTGAAAATAAGTTAATGATCACTGACTCATTATTTAAGATATAGAATCAAGCTAGTATAATATAGGCATCACTACTATAGCTATGATCCTAAGGTTTTTGTCATCATCAGAACCCATTTTTCTTCATTAAATTCCCCCAGTAGTGTTGTTTGGGATTCAAACCATCAGTTTTGTTGGACATACCAAATAACCATGTGGAATGCTTAAAGCTATAACCAACATCCTTATATGACATAAATATAAAAGAATAACATAAGTTAAAAACAATCATGAGATCATTTAAATATTTTCAGAAGATTCATTATCTATCAAATCATGCGTCATTCTTCCTTCTGTCATGTTTTTAATATGGTAATTTCAGAATAAAGAGTATATTTATCATTGATAGTAAAATAGAAGGAATACAGAAGTAAGAAGAATCATTTGTACTTCACCTATTTCTGAGTCATTGGGCAAAATTGCTTAAATTTCCTATGCAATTTCTTCATTCAATTTTTCTAAAAACTGAAGATCAAGTGGCATAACATCTTTGAAACCATTTTGTAAAATTGTAATCAGTGATACATCTGTAACATAATTGTTACTTGTTTAGTTTTAAATCTTACCAGACATTCAAAACACAGCAAGAATCTCAAGTGGATGCAATTATTTGGAAACAAGTGCTTGTAGAATTATATATCTCTGGAAATATATATGAAACATTATAGATTAGTTAGGTACATTACACACAATGTCCAATCTGGGTAGCTTTACATAACATGCAAATTTACTGCTAATTCTGGCAACTCTTCAGTTCAACAATATTTCTTCTAGTGACATAGTAGTCCAGGCAGATGGAAACTCTGTTAACCTCTCCTGTACAATCTGTAACCAAGTTCCTTGGTTAATAAGGAAAGAGAAAGTACTACAGAATCTCACTCTGAAAATTAAGTCTTTCAGTCAAAAATTGGTTCTAGATACAAGTGACTTTCACTCGTAATTCATCAGCAAGAATTAGTCACAATAACTTTGTGTAATAGCAGATGAGTAAGGATGCATAGCCCTTTCCTGATCCTTGAAGGAGGAAACCTGGGTTGGGGATATCATTAGATGTCTCTACTACAAGCTTCATTAATTATGGTAAGTTTCCAATATCCCCTAAATTCAATTTCCAGTTAGATGATTTATTATAACTATTTCTGCCTATTGGTCTATACAAGTGATTAAATAGAAAAAGATTGAACCACTTGTAAAGAAAAGTATGCTCATAAATAAAGATGAAATATTGAATTATAAATATAATTCAAGATTTGGTATTTGTTCAGTGCCAATTTATTCTATTATCATAAAAGAGGCATAGGAATCCCAGGTACCTCAGGTAATTTTATTGCCACATATACAAATACAAAACCTTTCTTTGCTCCTCAAAATTCCCGAACCATATCCTTATGTACACTCAAACACTTAACACCCAATTGCAGACATGCACATGCCCATTGAAATGGAATAATGTAAAACACATTTTGAAGAGGCCATTACAGAAAAGATTGTGAGGTTCACAACAGTTCAGAGAAGTGACCACACTGCAGATTTAAGAAACACTCCAACATTTCTTGCAAGTCTTCATGGGAAGATCACCAGATGAATGTCAAAATGAGATCATGTTCTACATGAAGATAATGACTACTAAATAGCATTGATGTACAGTTATGTGTTTGCCTAAGGGAATTTATAAATGAGAATTGAGTTTATAAATTGAATTTATAAATGAGAATGAGGATGAGTTCAGTTATCAAAATTATATGAACAGATATTTTATAATAAAATGAATTATAAAATATAAATAACATTTGACATTTTATATGGGTTGTTTTTTATATTTTTGTATATAAAGGCAGAGTGTGATTGCTGTAGATCCTTGAAGTTAAGAATCAAAATCTTGTTACATTAATGGTCATCTTAAAACCATATAACTTTAGAGAGAAAATGAAAGAAGTCTTTCTAAGGGCCTTAGAAGAACTGAAGCCTTATTTGTTTGTGTTCCCAACACAAATTAAATATTAGATACCTCCCTCACTTTTTTTTTAAATAGTTAACAACTCCCAGTGGACTACTACCTCCTTAAAAGCACAAATTGTATTTTATTTGTGTCCTTAAACATGAAATCTCAAATAATCACCCAATCACAATGAATTCTCCATAAATACTGAATGAATGAATATGCAGTAAAATAAGATGTGACAATACATTTAGTCTAAATGTTTTGGGCCCAGATTTAACTTGTGCTCCACTTAATAGGAATAGTTTTTTGATAGAAGAAAGCCAAGTTATGATGAAGTTCTAACCATCGCTCTGCAGTTAGGAGTACATACACCGTAAAAGCAGTAACTTTGGTAACAGACTGGCTGGATTCAAATTTAATCTCTACCAGTTAGTTCAATCTTCAATAACAGTAGGTAGGCTACTTAATTTTTCTGTGTTCCAGTTACTTTACCTGTTAAATGAGGATAATACCACTTACCTCACAGCATTGTAGATATATATATATATAAATCAACATGTATTTGTTTTTGTTCTTTTAAAAAGTGACCCATACTTAGGGTGTTTTTAGTCTTCTGGTCTGAAATTGTGAAAAGATAATGTCCCATGGGAGCAACGCTACTATTAGAAGATATAGTCTTTTCTGTCGAGGAGAAGGGATTGGGAAAGTAGTTTCCAAGTTAGTTGCAACTATCCATACTATGAATGGGTAAATTGTTGAGAGAATCTCTTATTCACACAAAAGTTCCTGACCTTTGAAAGAAATTGGGGACCACACAGTTCAGTGATCAACAATACATTATCCCTTCCAAAATTTGGCAAACTTGTTAGGTGAAAATCTCTGGAGATTTGAAGAAAGAATACAGAGTTTGAATAAATGTTAACGCTCTTGAAACTCTAAAAAGTGGAATAAGTACAAACTTGTCCCCTTAATTCATTACAAGTTACCAAAAACAGCCTGTATCATTTTCCTTTTTTCTATCTACAAAAGCAAATGTACCCAATTATTTAATGTTAGGCATGTTGATTCTAAAATATTGCGATATTTGATCTAAAAAGGCCAAAAATTATCCTCCTAATCATAGCCTGAGGACAATTGAAAATCACTTAGCAACATTTGCTGAATTGTGCTAAGTTCCAATTAATTGGATTTGTTGAATTGTACCCAACTGAAAATCAAATCATCAATTTGATGTAAATTAGCATAAACAAGCCTCCCATTTTTATTGTACTACGTAAGTCTCGACTTATTTATGTCAGTGTTCAATATGAAGTGTAAAAATAAAAATCTCTTCCTTCTCTACAGAAATTCATGACAAGAAAATCACAGAATTAAGGCTGAAGTGCTATTTTAATTTATGAAGAAGTAGTATAGAAACTGGTTTAGTTTTGGCTTCTTGAAACATTTATGCATAATGGGAAAAATTACTTGTTTAAAATAGTGACGTCCACAAAATTTTAAAGATAAACTGAAAGAAAATAACTTCCTTTGTAGTATAACCTACTTCTAACTTATATACTTCATATCATTAGGAGGGATTTTCTTTGGTTATTATTAGGTATAATTTTAACTTACTCCATAGAGTAATAGTTTATCTTTACGTGTATCTAATTTTTAAGGTAGAATATAGGAGTTTACTTATAGCTAATTTTGAAAAGTAATAACAGGGCCGGGGATTTACCTCAGTGGTTTCAGCGCCTGCCTCTCAAACGCAAGGTCCCAAGTTCGATCCCTGGTACCCCCCAAAAAAGTAATAGTAGTTAACCTATAGAAGCTGCATTTAGTCAGATAAAGGCCGGTACGTTTGTACTTATCACATCTTCTACATATGCAGAATGCACAAACTAGAGTAGAAGTTAAAGAAAAGAAGTAGGAAAATATATGCAGTGGTGTCAAATATTTAGTAAAAATTCATTTACACATTTTAAATATATCAGCTCATTTAGCTTTTCTAAAAATTTTCACACATATCTAACATTATCTCTAAGATATGGTAGTGAGACTTAGCAAAGCACAGAATACTCAGTTAAATTTGAACTTCAGATAAACAATAAATAAATTTTAGTGTATATATATATATATCCCAGATATTCTATGATAGTTACTTATTCTAAAAATTAGTAGTTGTCTTTCTGGATTCAAATTTAATTGGGAATTCTATGTATTACCTGGAAATTCTACAATTAAAAGCAGGTACATTTTATAGATGACAAAGCTGAGATATATAGAGTATGAATGTAATAATGTGGCGGTACCAAAATTCAATTCCAGGCCTAGCTCCAAAAGCCTAAAGTTTTATGCTCTGTTTTATGTCACAGTAATTATTTAGATTTAATATGTTTATTAGGTGTAGGGATATTTCCTTAATGTGTATAACTTGCTGACTTTTTGTGGGCTTCTTTCATTCATGATTACCCAAGTTAATCATCCCATTAAATTCCCAGAAATTTCATGCCCATCATATGATCACATGACTTGACTTAACTTTTCTTGAGACCAGCTATGTGCTGAAGTCATTGGGTTTTCACTGTTTTTCTTCTCTGTTTTCTCATACAAGATATCAGTATTGAGTCCTGAAGTGCACAGGCTTCCTATCTTCTTAACTCATCTGGGATGATAAAATGGTGACGTCATATTTAAAAGCATTCTAGGTGATTTACTCAATAAAATGGGAAAAATTAATAGAACTTCTGACAAGCTGAAAATTGTCCCTTAATCAAGGCATTTTGTTGGCAGAGAGTAGAAATCCATCCAATATTGACACAAGATTTTTCACCTTGCTCAGGAACAGAGACCATACAGTTAAGCCTCATGAAGCTCATGAGAGGAGATGCTGAAATTGAAAGAGTCTGGGTATTTCTCTGCAAGGAAACAAAACAACTCCTCTTCTTATCCTTAATTTGTTACTGTTTCTTGACTTGGGTGTTCATAAAAATCTCATAAAGCAATACTTTGTCAAGCACTCCTGAGCTCTAAAACCAGAAATTCTAATTGTGTAGGCCTGAGGTGAGGCCAAAATATGCATTTTAGCAAGGTTTCTGGGTTATCCTCATGTGGGTGTTCCATGGAATGATCTCCAGAAGTACCCCTGGATATATGTCTAGAAGATAATTTTCAAGAGAAAGAAGTCCCTGTATCAAGTGTTCACTGTCAACATTAATGCCATAGGCAGACGGCAACTTTCTCATTTTTAATTATGGTAAGTGTGATCAAACTACTTTTAAGCCACTTTTGGCATTCTTTATCAGTGATCCCTTTTTCATTCTCAAAAGTAGATCAATGAACCAACTGTAATAAAATCAAATTGAAGTATTATTTAAATATGGATTCATGTGTGTTAAGAAATAATATATTTAAACATACAGAAATCTAATATTAATGTTAGAAGAAAATTTTCAATTAACCAAGAAGGGATAGAAAATGCTCAGTGTTCAATCTTACAGTCATTGCTGTGGCTCTGCTATTAAGGCGAGATGGCTTTTAATAATCAGAATCATTAATATGACCTCCTTTTGTTTCTTGACCTTGCAGATAATTGAGCTGAATACTGAAGATGCACATTAGAGTAATTCATCATCTTCAATAAAAATGATAGTAATAATAATAAATCTATAAGCAAAGAGAATAACATAGGATTAAAATATTGGGTATATAGACTAAGGTGATAAGTAGCCTTATCGTGGGCATTTTGGAATATTAGATGTTACAAAACAAAGACACCTCTGTTATCAGTGTTTTTCACCCTCTGTCTTTCAGAAGTTTGCGTTATTACAATTGTGAATAAAAGATGGAAGAATTATAAGAAGACTTAATGATAGTTTTTGACATTTTAGTGATCACAGATGCACACACACACACACACATACATGCCTTTCTCTTTATGTCAGATATTGCTAGATTTTTATGCTTCAATCTACAATATCTGATAAAATTCACTGTGTGGGCTATGTGTGCTTGATTTCAATTAAGTCTTCCCACAGTCACAAATATTCCCTGGTATCCTCAACTAGAGTTCATGACCTTAGATCTATTATATTAGAGCCCAGGAATCATTGTTTACATACTATGTACTCTCTTCCCCTTAAATCCGCTGAATCCTGAGGAATAACATGGTAGGATTTCAAACACTTTAGTTGCAAAAATATTGCAATCTCCTACTCTCAAATAATAGATGTCTAGAAACAAGTCTCTAAGTGGTGATCCATTGCATTAGCTTTTTATTGCTAACAAATTTTTACAAACCTAGCAGTTTAAAACAACACCAGTTTATTAGCTCACATTTTCTATAGTTCAAAACTTGGCCATAGCATGACTGGGTTCTCTCTTTGATGCCAGGTGATAGAATCTTTTGGCCCAGAGATACTAGAAATGAGACCTGGCCAAATATTGCAAGCACACATACGTTTTTTGTACAGGCAAAGCTTTATTTGGGAGGGGAGCTTCAGCTGAATTGGGGCTTTACCTGAAGGGAGTCAGCAATTGGTGGAGAAATAGTTGAAGCTGGTGCTCACAGAACAAAGAGAGTAGCAGACTTTTATTAGTTTGCCGGGGTGGGTTAGTCAGGTAATTTCCACTGTCTAGGGACATGGTTCCAACAATTGTTTCTTCTTGTAACAGAATGGTACCCTTGCATGGTAATGGTCAAATTGTCCTAGAGGCTATTGAATTTTCATGTAGCCTATGCAAAACATTCCGGCCTTGTAGTACTGGGCACTGTGATAGGGCAGGAGGACATTAGGTGCTTGGGATATTTGTGATTTCTGAAGAAGTACAAAAAATGTGGAAGAAAAGAGGAGATAGAGAGTAAAAAAGAAAACATATACCAGCTCCAATGGGCAATAGGCCAATTTCATGTTACATTTTCATCTTGAACAAAACATTTTAAAATGATCAACATATCTACATACGGAAATGAGTAGAATCTCACCCAAGAGTTAAAATTGCAAAGGGGACATACACAGTATGAAGATAGAGATGCCAAGCCTTTTATCCCATATTACTCACTCATCAGATATCTACAGGCCCAAGAGTCAATGTTATCAGCAAAAGAAGCTTTCAAGTCTCCAAAAAGTAACCTAGGCAACTGCTATCATAGCCATCACATCTGAAGTGTTATCTACGGCAAAGCTGGTGCAAATAATAATGCATTGTACAGAAGTGTGACCTGCAAAATTAGTAATTTTCAAGTTGACTAAAAGCAAGTGAAGCTAGGGAGCTTATTTACACTTTTTCCTTGTTAACAGTTTCACATTTCATGCAAACATTCTGCTTCTTTGATTTTATCGGGGTTTTGTAACAGGTCTCTGGAAACATGCCCTGTTATAAAGGATTATAATATACTGTGTCCAGTGGTTTATTTTGTTGTTCCAACCTTCTATTTTATTATGGTGGCCTGTAACTGTCTCATGCTCATAATCCCACAAGACTAAAATCAAGATGTCAGCCAGTTACATTCTCATCTGAATGCTGGGATCCTCTTCCAAGCACATTAAAGTTGTTAGCAGAATTCACTTCCATGTGGGTGTAGGACTCAGCTACCCATTTACTTGCTGGATATCATCTGAGGCTACTCTGCTCTCAGAAGCATCTGAAATCCCTTTTTGATGACAGTAATATACACTCTCACACATTAAGCATCTACTCTTTGAATCTCTTAAGAAGAGCTCAGTATCTTTTAAGAACTCACCTCATTATAGCTAATAATCAGATACTTATACCTAGTATAATCTCTTATTTTGACACCAATTGACTTGAGGGCTTGATAGCATTTGGATAAAATCCCTTTTGCCATGTAATCTAACATAATCATGGGAGTAATATTGAGGAGTAATAATCATGGGATTAACGCAAGGGTTAACAAGGAATAGGGAGGGTCATCTGAGGATCCCGACTATCATGTCCATCTTCTATTTAAATAAAACATGTCAAGCATTCAACTTTTTGTGGAAATACATTGTCTTTTTTTTAAATCTTTGCACAGCGCTGCAAAACGGACTCAGCTTAGTGGCCTATTTCATAGACAGGAAGATGAGACTTTCCAGGATTCTCCTGTTGTACTCCCTTTTGAAACTGTGTATCAGTTTTCACAATTAGATCAACATTTAACAGAAGAGAAATCCAATGCATGGAATTTTCATAAGTCTTGACCGTGAACTAAATATATTAAGCAATGCTTTCTTCATTTCGTCTCCACAAAACCCCTGTTGGTTTTCATTTTATACACAAGCATTGAGATTCAAAGATGTACCACAATACCACAGAAAAGTAGTAGAGTAGCGACACGAGCATATAACATTCCTTAGAGGAACTCATAGCTCCCTGACCTCGACACTTCATAGCCTAATTGGCAACATAGAAAGGATGCAATATAATAGGCTGATTTAGAAGACAAAGTAGCTAAATTGAAGCTTTTATAGCCTTCCTTAATGTTCCTTGTCAGCTCTTCTCAATATCCTAGGGTCAAAATATGTTTTTTTCCAATTATCTATATCATCAAATTAGAACTTGAGAAACTTATTATTCATAGAATTCTGTATGATTAAAATGTGTAAGGGAAATCTTCCACAACATATATGCCTTTAAACTGGATCCAAGCCTTTTGAAGGTTAGCTTTTAGATATTAACCATTGAATGAGAAAAAGCACATGTGTGTTGGAGAAGAAAGCCAAATGCCTGAAATTATATCACAGATGGATCTGCCTGCTCTGCTTATGTAAAAATCTGGCCTAGTTTTCAGCAATTTACAAGAGTAAGATTATTAACTAAGAAAAGCAAGTTTCTTTGATAAAGGACATGTTTATTCTCTGAATGATCAGGTAGCCACTAGCAGCATGTGGCTATTGAGCACTCAAATATATACTGGAACTGAGGAACGGAGCTTTTGATTTTATTTTTATTAATTTAAATAAACAAATCACTAATAGCTACTGTATTAATGATGATCTGGGTCGGTGTGTCAGTTAAATCAGTTGTAGATATAGTCATTTAAAAGTAGCTGTGTTTGCATATTTACAACGCTTTCTTGGATACAAAGGATTTTACATCATTATAGAAGGCCAATGAGTGAGGCAACTTAGTTTGCAAATTTCAAAATATTACATGAATTTTAGACCAGCGTTTTTCCAAGTGTGGTCCCTAGACTAGCAGTATCAGCATCCTCTAGGAACTTGCTAGATATGTAAATTAGCAAGCATCATCCCAATCTTAAAGCAGAGCCTTGGAGGGAGGCAGCTAGCAATCTGTTGGTAACGAGCTCCCCAAGGTTATTCTAATGAACTTTTGAAACCACTGCTGTAGCGCATTAAATAATTAATTTATTATTAAATGTTATTAATCATAGATAATTATTTAGTACAATAGTATAGCTAGACTTCACAAATTTTTTCAGATATTAATGACTCGCATTTATTTTACACTTCTGTTTAAAATAGAATGAAAAAGGCAAGGAGGCACATCTTCCAAGGCTGATGGATTGCTCAGTCTATTGGCATATTTCCTGGGCTCCTAATGGCAGTCCCAGTGAGAGGAGTTCTTGTCAGATATTTTGTCATACAAAATGCTGCAGCAGCTTTGAGGCTCCTGCCAATGAGAGTTGCTTAAGGTGCATTACCCCTTTGGGGGTAGAAAAAGGTCTCAAAGGAATCATTTGGTTTTAAGCCAACTGTGTCTGAAACTGTTCAGTATCAGAGTAACTGTGTGAGAAGTAAAAATTTTCAATTAATCAGGCACTTTTATGTGAGGACATTACTGGATAAAAGGAGTATTCCTTGTATGTTTTATTTCCATTGCTAATCGGTTTTTGCCTTCAACAAGCTGACTGAAAATAGCTATTTTTAAAGATCAAACTTCTAATTTGTACAAGGCTAACATTTCATGACAAAAGCAGAACTCAAAAATCCATTTTGCCACCAAAAATGTTATCTCATTTTTTATTGAAAATAGTCTTGCTTATTTAAATTTTTATATATTTTAACAAATCACCTTTTACTAAATGCCTGAGAGGTATGGTAGAAAAATATGGTAATAAAATCTGGCTGATGTAGGTATGAAATGCAAGAAGTATGGTACCTGTGTGTCCTTGAGCAAATTATTTAATTTATTCAAGCCTCAGTTTTCTTGTCTATAAAATGGAAATAATTACATGCAATTAACACAATGATTATATGAATCAAAATAGTAAAAGTGGAAGTGCCTAGCTCACATTATTCAAAAAAATGTTATCAAAGCAGAAATCCATAGAGAGGAACATGGATATTTGGTGTGAAAGAGGCCAACATATCTTAATATTATTTTAGCTGGGATATATTTTTTTATTCTCTTGATAGTGTTAGGATTAAAATAATTAAACTAATATATCCCATTTCTCTATTTAACTGAAAGTTTTTTATTACTTTCAAACATTTCTTCTCAGATAATTACATTCCTGATAAAAATACTTAGTTTTGCTTTTCTTTGATCTTAATGCTTGCTTTAGTGTTTGATGGTTTATTAATCTTTATTTGTATAATTTTATGAATTAAATAATTGATAGCGTACCCCCTTCTGCTCCATTCATTTAGTTTTATGCTTGATATGATTTCAACTCACAGAAAAGTTTCGAGAAAATCATCCATTCCTTTCACTGAATTTATCAATTATTTATATTTTACTCTATTCACTTTATCATTCCCTCTATTTTTACACACATATACACACATGCATACAAATGCACATACTCACTGAATTTTATATTTCCTTAAAAAAGTATATTTCCTTACATAGTCACAGTATAGAAAATTTTTAACATTCATATAATATCATTATCTAAACCTGTCCTTATTATAATCTTGTCAGTTTTCTTAATAATCTCCTCGATATCTATTCCCCTTCACTCCCAGTCTAAGGTCCAATCCAATATCATACTTTGCATTTAGTTGCCTTGTCTGTTTTATTTCTTTCATTTTGGAATAGTTACTCAGCCTTTCTTTGTATTTTTTACCTTGATATTTTGAAATGCTACAGTTATTTTGTAGAGTGTCTGCTGTTTCTTCTATATTCTGTTTGTACATTTTTGACAGTTATAGCAATGAAGTATTTTTAATGCATTTTTAATTGCATGCTATAAAAAGTTATGTCTGTACATGAAAAGATATGAAATGTATTAAGGTTAATTTTCTCTAGGTGTGAATTATCTAAGTAAGTCCCCAGTGTTACCAGAAATTGCCTGATACAGTAGCAAGAACCTAAATTCTGGAGTCAAACTGCTTGACCTCCACAACTTTGCAATTGTATGACCTTGGTATGAAATCTGTGTGCCTTGAGTTCCACATCCAGCCAATGCTGTGTTAATTACACGTACTCCATTTCCTTTTGTCTAGTCACTTTCCTTGCTGCTGTGACAAAACAGCTGACACTCACAACTTAAAGGAAGAAAGGTTTATTTTGGCTCATGATTTTAGAAGTTTTAGTCCTTGCGCGGTCAACAGCATGGTACAAGAGCCTCAGTGGAAGAAAGCTACTCCTGTTATAGCACCCAGAAAGCAGAGAGAATGAAGAGAAGAGCCAGGGCAGGAGATAAAACCTTCCAGGCCATGCCCCCAGTGACTTACCCCTTCTGCCTACACCTGCCTCCTAAGAGCAAGTTTGCTATACTTTTCCCAAAATCCAAAAACCTTTCAAAAGCCCTGCCTATGAGTGCAAGAGGCTTTGGGGGAACATTTAGATATAAACAATAACATTCTGCCCCTGACCTCCAAAAGACTCATGCATATCTCTTTATGAAAAATTCATTTAGTCCATCTCTAAGAGCAGCCAAAGTTTTAACAGTTTCAGAATTCTTGAAATGTTCAAGTCCAGAGTCTCCACTGAGACTGAAAGCAAACTCTTAGCTGTGAGCCCCTGTAAAAATCAAAAATAAATGTGTACACTGCCAACATACAAGGCCGCTGGGTAAACATTCCCATTATAAAAGGGAGAAATACAGGATAGAAAAGAATGGGACCACAACAAGACTGAATCCCTGCAGGGTAAGCACTAAGTTCTGTAGTTTCAAATCCAGTACCCAAGACAAGATGTGGTGAGATATGAACTCCAAAAGGCTTCAGTTGCCCTGCCCATGTGGCATTGCAGGTGGTGTGGCCTTCAGGGATTCTCTCAGGCCGGCTTTGTTCACTAGCTGAGGCTTTCCCCAGATGTTCCATGTTCCTGGCTTCTCCAGTTTCCTGGGTTGTCTACTACACTTTCAACTTCACTCTCACAGCTTCATGCATTACCCTCTATGGAGCACACTGCCTTGCCTCCTAGACCTTCTCCTGAAATTTGGGTGGAAGCCTGCCTGACCCCACAACTCAACATTTTGAGTGCCTATACAACCAGCACCACATGAAAGACACCAAGATAGTCTGCCTGGTTTAGCACTAACTAGACAGAGGTCTCCAAGTGCTTGAATGGCTGAGCACTGTGCAATGAATCTGGAGGCATCAATTCCCTAGGCCACCATTCTTGAGTAGGGTGCACTGGGGCTCTCTTTTCAAAGCAAAGTCTCTAGCTTCCACAGGGCAAAGGGCTGTGTGCTGCTGCTTCCCAAGATGTCCTCAAGGGATCCTTTGTATTGTCTTAATGTTAAGCACCTGGCTTCATTTTAATGTTAATCCTTTCAGCAACCAAGGTTTCTTGGGAACTAAATTTGCAGGCAATTCCCTCTGTGGTGAAACTGAAAAATTTTTTTTCTTTCTTAAATTCTTTTATTGGTACATTTTAGGTATACAACACATTTACATTTCTCATTGGGAATTGTACCTTCATATGATGCATCTTGGTTCTTATTTTTTCCCCACTCCTAGCCCTCCCTTCACGCTCTCCACCATTCCCTATTTACAAAGACTTTATTTCCATTTTTTCCACTTCTCATCATTTTTCCTTTCCCTTCTTTCCTTTCCCCTGCCCCTCCCACTACCCCTACCCCTTTGGACCTTTTCTTCCTATTTTGCATTATCGATTATTCATTCTAATCATTGGTACATTTTAGGTATACAATATAATGACATTCATCATTGGAAATTTGCACCTTTACATAATCGCTCTTGGTTCTTATTTTTCACCCTTGCCCAGCTCTCCCTTCAACCCCTCCATTCCTCCCTATTTACAAAGATTTTGCTCCTGTTTTTCCATTTTCTCATATTAATTCCATTCCCTTCTTTCCTTTCGCCTACCCCTCCCACTTCCTTCCCCTTTGCCCCTTTTCTTCCTATTTCACATTACCTATTATACGTTTTAGTCCTTATTTATACTTTCAGTTTCTCACACCAGAGAAAAATCTTCACCTGCTTTTCCTCAGACAAAGGTCTACTATCTCGAATCTATAAAGAGCTTAAAAAGATCAGACCTCCCAAATTTAAAGACCCAATCCGAAAATGGGCATCTGAAATGAACAGACATTTCTCAAAGAAGTAGAAATAGCAAATAAATATATGAAAAAATGTTCAACATCACTCATCATTCAAGAGATGCAAAGAAAACAACGCTGAGATTCCACCTCACTCCCGAAAACTTTTCAAATGGGCTTTTTGCTCGTGTTTTTCACAGTAGATCTTACCAGAGAAAGTAGTAACCATGCTGCAGCCTGAATGATGGGCTGCTTTTAAAATTTCTCATCAGATTAATTAGTCTGCTACCCTTTTTTTTTTTGGTACCGGGGATTGAACTCGGGTCCTTGCGCTTGCGCAGCAGGCAGCAAAACCACTGAGCTAAATCCCCAGCCCAGTCTGCTACTCTTAGTCACAGTCTTCCATATGGTCTCAGAACATGAATATAGTACAGATAAATTTTCTGCCAGAACACATGGCCTAGAGTCTAACTGCCAGTGGAGTCCCTCTTCCCAACTGAAACCTCCTGTGCCTTGTATTTTCCATCTGTTTTTTTTAACCACTATTTTGATTTTCTGAGCTTTGATTAGATCTCTCATTACACTCAGCTCACAGCATTTTAGGGCTGTATCTCTAGCCAGCATCTCCAAAACTTTACACTCTTCCCATGAAACGGTTTCAATGGATATTGAACCACATGGTTAGGTAGCATCACAGCAATTACCTCACTTTTCTGTTACCAAAATCTATTTTAGTCACTTTCTCATTTCTGATGCACAGCATCTGTCATCAACAATTGAAAGGAGAGATTAATTTTGGCTCACATTTTTAGACCATAGTCCACCGCCTCCAAGGAAGGATAGCATAGCAAAGGGGCCTCCACAGAGGAAAGCTGCCTACCTCATGGCAGCCAGGAAACAGTCAAGAGAGAAGCTGGGGAGGGAGATATGCTGTTCCAGGTCATGCCTTTAGTGATCTTATTCTTCCAACTAGGCCCCACTTCCCAACACCAGGCCAGGCATAGGAAATCCATAATTCCATCACATACCACAAGCTCCTGCCTCTGAGGACATGAGACTTTGGAAGTCATCCAGATATAAACCATAACAGCTTATTATATGAATTTATTGTGATAATATATGCAAATCACTGAGTATGTTTTTTGATTTATAGACAGGCTCAAAAGTCATTGGCCACAAAGACACACAATATACCTTTTTTCATTTGAGTGCTAATCTTGCGTTCTTTTTTTGTCTCTCTATATATGCATTTATATATTTACCTATATATTTATATATATTTACTTATAGATATGCATGTTTTACATATGAATTGATCCTTAAAAATTTTTACTGTTTACTTTTCCACAAAGAAGTATCATTTAAAAGATCCAAACTGTGTTAAAATAGAAATAAATAGAGGCTGGGGATGTAGTCAATAATAGAATAATTGCCTAGTATATGCAAAGCCATTTGTTAAGTACCCATCACCACAAAACAAACAAAATACAGATAAATATATTTTTAAATATTTTAAAATCTAAAAAGATATATATTTTGAGTATTTGTATTTTGTCTTAAATTATTTCTACTTAGAAGAAATTGAGTTTTAATGCATTTTTATAAAAATACTTTTCATAAATGCACTCAAAATTAACTCACCACTGTTTATGGAATTTTTGCTGTAAGTTAAAACTAACTTAGTATAGTTAATAATTTCCTTTTGTATACAGTCTACTTAACTTTAGCAATTTTTGCAATACCTTCTAACTAAATAAATGTCTAAATCTTGAAACAGATATTGTCATTCTCTATATTCTCTTTGCCTTGATTTATTGGCAGTCCAGATGGAAACAATCCTATGAATAACTCTAAGAAGTCCCCAGGACACAGGCAGGCCTCAAGATGGAAAGATCCTGGCTGTCTGAATCGCAGGTTGATGGAGACACTATATAGCTATGTGATCCTCATTAGATTATATACACGAGGAGAATCCACCATCAAATGGATTCTCAAGTTCTTCCCTGGCCACTTACATACATATTTGAATTTCTCTCATCAAGATATGTTTTAAATTAAGGTGATAAGGAAACAGTCTTCTATAGTTTAATTGGTATAATTTATTATTCATCCTTAATCCACTCAAAATGATGGGTCTACAATAGAAGGTGGCTTAGATTTAATGAAATCCAGTAAATCTTCATGTGGTAAGACAAGATTGTTAGGAGTTGTTTTGTTTTGTTACATCAGGGATCATTAATACTCTATTAAATGTAGAATATGGTTCCTAGAGGAAAAAAGACAATGTTAGCAGACATCCCAACTTGAATGGTTTTATTTGTTTTAGAAGCTGCAAGAAGTTAGGTCTGAATAGAGTGTAAATCATGGAATGGCAAATGGCAATAACTACTACTCAAAAGAATGTGAGTGGAATTAGAAATTCTCTAATACTAATGTAATTTCTTTTAAATTTGAAGTGCATAATCTAAAATATTCATTTGAATGATATTTGTGGCTTTTCCATTATGATTTTTGGAATAAAAACATAGTGTAAGAAATATTTTGGGGAGGATCAGCCAAATGATTACCATCAATAAGTTACTATTTTACTTGATCATTTATTGAGAATATACATGTGGTACGAAATTATTTTTAATGAAAATAATATTATGAAATGTAACTATTTTGTTTGGTTTGTGTGATTATTCTTTTTTTTCTTAAATTCTTTTATTAGTACATTTTAGGTATACAGTACATTTACATTTATCATTGGGTGCTTGTACCTGTACATGATGTATCTTGGTTCTTATTTTTTCCCCATTACCTGTGTGCCCTTCACCCCCTCCACCTTTCTCTATTTACGTAGACTTCGTTTCCATTTTTTTTCTTTTATCATAATTTTTCCTTTCCCTTCTTTCCTTTCCCCTTCTTCTTATATAATACATTTTTATGTTGCAAAGTATCTTTGTTTACTGTATTTTACCCTTAGATTTTGCCTGGAAGAATACAGAGCTAATAGATTTGTTTATTATTTCATTCTTCATTTTTTTTTTTTTTTGGTACCTAAGGTAAAACTCGGGTCCTTGCACTTGCGCGGCAGGTGGTGGAACCACTGAGCTAAATCCCCGGCCCTCATTCTTCATTTTAAAAAAATTTTCTTTATTAGTACATGTTTGTAGCACATAATGTTTACATTCCTTTGGTGGAGTGGGTACATGTACATAACACATCTCAATTACTTTTTCCATCCTCTTTCCCTCCCATTCCTCCTCCCGCCCTCCATTTCTGATACTCCTCTCATTTGAGAATAATTATCTTATTTTTATCTATCTTCCTATTATCTACTTCTTATCTACCCTCCTTTGGTGTTTATTTATAATATGTGTTTCTCATATATAAGAGAAATAATATGACATTAAGCTTGCTTGTCTGATTAATTTCACTTAACAATATGGTATTAAAGTGCATCCATTTTCCTACAAATGACTCGTTTATCTTTCTATATGGCAGAGCACTACCCCACAGAGTGCAAATATCACATTTTCTTTATCTATTCATCTGTTTATAGACATATAGGGTGCTTCCAAGATTAAGCTATTATGAATTGTGCTGCTATAAATATATATATGCAAGTATCACTGTAAGATAGTTTTTAACTCATTTAGGAAGATACTTGGAAAGGGAATAGCTGGGTCAAATGGAATTTCTAGTTTTAGTTTTCTGAGGAATCTCCATACTGTTTTCCATAGTTATTGTAATAGGTTACATTATCACCAACAATGTAGAAGAATTCCTTTTCCCCTGCAGCCTCTTTGTTATTATTTGATTCTTGATGAAGGTCATTTTTTTCTTAGGTAAGATGGAATCTCAGTGTTGTTTTCATTTACATTTCTCTAATGGACAGCGTAGTTGACCATTTTTCATGTATTTATTTGCCATTTGTACTTCTAAGAAGTGTTTATTCATTTCACTTTCCCAATTTTTAATTGGGTCTGCTATCTTGGGGATCTAATATTTTTTGAGTTATTTATATATATTCTAGACATCAATACTCTGAAGAATAGCAGGCAAAAGTTTTTACTCATTGTGTAGTTGTGTTTTCACTCTATTGTTTCTTTTGCTCTGCAAAAGCTTTTTAATTTGATATAATTCCATTTGTTGATTCTCAGTATTATTTCCTGTGCAACCCAAGTTCTGATCAGAAAGTCCTTGCCTACAATGATGGCTTCAAAAGTTGTACCTACTTTATCTTCCAGGAGGTTAAGTATTTCTCTTTTAACTTTTAGTTCTTTGACCCATTTTGATTTTAGGGAGAGAGTTATGGGTCTAGATTCAATGTTTTCTGCATGTGAATAGCAAGTTTTCTTAGCACTATTTATTGAAGAGGATAGCATTCCTCCAGTGTACATTTTTGACCCATTTGACAGATATCAAATGGGTGAATGTGCTTTGGTCTGTTCCATTGATTTTCATGTCTGTTTTTGTGCCAGTACCATGCAGTTTTTATCATTACACCTTTGTAATACAACTTCAAAGCCAAGACAGTGATGCCTTACACTTTGTTGTTAGCCAGCATTGCTTTTGCTATTCTAGGTCTCTTCTGGTTTCACGTGAATTTTAGGATTGTTTTCTCCAGTTCTGTGAAAAATGTTATTAGTAATTTGATTGGGATGGCATTGAATCTGTATATCAATTTTGAAAATATGATCATTTTGACTCTGTTGTTTCTGCCTATTCAGTATCAGGGACATCTTTCCATTTTCTGATATCTTCTTCAATTGCCTTTTAAAGAGTACTGTAGTTTTCACTGTAGAGGTTTTTTAATACCTAAGTTATATTGAATCCTGACTATTTAATTTTTCTTGGTGCTATTGAGAATGGTATTTTTCATTTATTCTTCCTCAATGGGTTCATTATTAATGTATAGGAATTCAACTGGTTTTTTTGTGCTGATTTTGTATCCTGGTACATTGTTGAATTTGTTTATTATTTCTAAGGATGTTTTGATGGATTTTTTTTCTGTCTTCTATATAAAGAATCATGTCATCTGCAGCTAATATAATTTGGCTTCTTCCTTTTTTATACAGATGTCTCCTTTTCTTCTCTCTAATCATTCTTGCCAATTTTTTCAAGGAGTGGTAATAGTGGATATCTGTTTTTCCTGATTTTAGGGGAAATCTGAGTTTTTTTTATCATTAAATATTATATTGGTGGTAGGTTTGTCTTAAGTGGCTTTTATCAGGTGATATATGGTCATTCTGTTCCTATATTCTTCAGTGTTTTTATCATGAAAGGATATTGGATTTTGTTAATGAAGTTTTTCTGTATTTAGTTGATTGTGTGATATTTAAACTTGCTTCTATTAATGTGACAAATTATATTTATTGATTTGCATATGTTGAACCTTCCTTGCATTCTTTGATGAAGCCTACTTGGTCATTGTATATGCTCTTCTTGATGATGCACTGCATTCTGTTTATCAATGACATGTTGAGTGTTTTTGCATCTATTTTCCTAAAAGAGATTGGCCTATAGATCTCTTTTTAGTTGGATCCTTGTCTGATTTTGGAATAAGGGTAATGCTAGCTCCCAGCAATGACTTTGTGAATATTCTGGGCTTTTCATAATTGACAGGTTTGTAAAGTTATTGCTCCATTTTCATTGCCTATTATTAGGTTATTCATGGTATTTAAATCTTTTTGTTTCAGCTTTGTTAATTCATATGTATCTAGGATCTAGCCATTTCTTCTTAATTTTCCAATTTATTAGCATACAATTTTTGTGAAGTAGTTGTTAATAATGTTTTATTTTTTTAATTTCAGCAGTGTCTGCTGTGATTTTACCCTTGTCAGTTCAAATTGCATTAATTTGGGTTTCTTCTCTCCTCTTTTGGTTAGATTAGCTAAAGTTTTGTATAATTTGTTTATTCATTCTTTTGAAAAATTAATTTTATTGGTACACTTTTGATAAACATAGTAATCACATTCCTCATAGGGAATTTGTACCTGTATATGATATAACTTGCTTCTTCTTTTTTCCCAATTCCCCTCTCCTCCCTTCAAGACTTCTTCCCCTCCTTATTTACAAAAGTTTTGTTTCCATTTTTCCTTCTATTCTCTTTTTTCCTTTTCCTTTCTTTCCCTTCCCCTTCTCCCTTCCCTTGTTGCCCTTCCCATTTGAACATTTTCTTCCTACCTCCCAGTATCTATCATCCATTTTGGACTTTCTTTACACTTTTGATTTCTCACACAAGAGAAACAATGCAATATTTAAACATATGGGTCTGATTTATTTTATTTAAAAGTATGGTGTCAAGGAGCATCCATTTACCTAAAAATCTCTCAAGTTTATCCTTCTTTATGGCAGAGTAGTACTCCATTATATATAAAAATCACATTTTCTTTATCCATTCATCTGTTGATGGGTACTTAGGTTGTTTCCAAGATTTAGCTTTTACAAGTTGTACTGCTAAATACATGGGTGTGTATATATCACAGTAGTATGATGCTTTTAAATCTTTTGGCAAAATACCAAGAAGGGGAACAGCTAAGTCAAAAGGAACTTCTAGTTTTAGCTTTATGAAGAACCTCTATACTGATTTCCATGTTGGTTGTACCAATTTACACTTCCACCAACGGTGGAGTAGAGTTCCTTTTTGCCCATAGCCTGTGAGCATTTGTTATTGGTTGATTTCTAGATGATACTCATTTTTGGAGTGATATGGAATCACAATATTGTTTTTTTTTTCCATTAAGTTTATTGGTACATTTTAGGTATACAATACAGGTACATTCATCATTGGTATCTTGTATCTTTACATGATGTATCTTGGTTCTTATTTTTTCACCATTACCCTGCCCTCCCTTCACCCCCCCCCACCCTTCCCTATTTACAAAGATTTTGTTTCCATTTTTTCCCTGTTCTCATAGTTTTCCTTTTCCCTTCTTTCCTTTCTCCTACTCCTCCCACTTCCTCTACTCCTTTAGACGTTTTCTTCCTATTTCACAATATCAATTATACATTTTGATCCTTATTTACACTTTTAGTTTTAAAACTAGGATTAGAGGTCCCATTTAACCCAGCTATTCCTCTGCTGGGTATCTTCCAAAAAGAATTAAAAGAATCATACCACAATGATATATGTGCACCCGTGTTCGTAGCAGCACAGTTAGTAATAGCTAAAACTTGGAAACAGCCCAATTGCCCATCAACTGGAGACTAGATAAAGAAGATGTGGTTTTTCTTGTTTGTTTTATAAAATTGAGTACTACTCAGCCATAAAGAATGAGAAATTAGAGACATTTATAGCTAAATGGATGAAGACTGAAGCCATACCCTTAAGTGAAATAAATAGGGCACACATATGTAAATACCGACGAAGATGCATTTTTAAAGGTTATGTTGATGAAAATAAGGGGTTAGCTTGAAAAAAAAGTAGGGGATGAAATGGCTATATTAGAAAGAACAAAAAGAGTGACAGTGTGCCAGCTTGGATGTGGGGTCAAAAAAGAAGAAAAGGAATCACTGAGGTAAAAATAAACAATACAGGAAAGTGAGAAGGTCACATCACCTTGACCTAGGAAGATCCTCTGGTCTGTTTTTTGTCAGTACCATACTGTTTTTATCACATTAGCTTTGTAATATGACTTTAAATCAAGTATTGTGATGCCTTCTGCCTAGCCTAGCCTTTGTAGCTCAGAATTGCTTTTGCTATTCTAGATCTCTTCTTGTTCCATGTGAATTTAGGATGGTTTTCTCTAGTTTTGTTAGATATGCTGTTGGTATTTTGATTGAGATTGCACTAAATCTGTATATTAGTTTGGAACTATAGCCATTTTCACTATATGGGTTCTGCCTTTCCAAGAACAAGGAATCTTTCCATTTTCTGATATCTTCTTCAATGTTCTTTTTCAGATTACTGTAGTTTTCAATGTATAGGTCTTTCACTTCTTTTTGTTAGATTGAATCCTAAATATTTCATTTTTCTTGATGTTTTTGTGAGCCCTGTATTTTTCCTAATTTCTCTCTCAATGAGTTTGTTATTTATGTACAGGAATGGTATTGATTTTTGAGTTTTCGCTTTGTATCCTGTTATACTACAAAATTTAGGTATTAATTCTAGGAGTCTTTTGGTGGAGTTTTTGGGGTTTTCTATGTAGAGCATCATGTCATCTGTAAATAACGATAATTTAACTTCTTCCTTTCCTATCCATATTCCTTTTATTTTGTTTCTCTTTTCTAATTACTCTGGCTAATGTTTCCAAGACTCTATTGAACAGGAGTGGAAATAGTGGGAATTATTGTCTTATTCCCAATTTTAGAGTGAAAGCTTTCAGTTTTTGATCATTTAGTGTGATGTTGGCTGTTGTCTTGTCATAGCTTCATCAGATTGAGGTAAAGGTCTTCTATTCCAATTTTCTGTAGAGTTTATATCATGAAAGTGGGTGTTGGATTTTATCAAATGCTTTTTCTGCATCTATTGAGAAAATCATGTGAGTTTTATTTTTGGTTCTGTTAATGTAGTGTATTACATTTATTGATTTGTGTATTTTGAACTGTTTCTGCATCCCTAGGATGAATCCTACTTGGTCATGGTGTATAATCTTCTGGATGACTTGCTGCATTCTGTTTTCCAGTATCTTATTGAAGATTTTTACATCTATGTTTATTAAAGAATTTGGCCTGTAGTTCTCTTTTTTGGTTGGATCTCATTCTGGTTTTGGTACCTGGGTAATGCTTGCTTCCAAGAATGAGTTTGGAAGTATTTTTTCCCTTTCAATTTCATTAAAGAGATTGAGGCATAGTGACATTAGGTCTTCTCTAAAATTTTTGTAGAATTTATCAGTGAATCCATCAGGACCTGGACTTTTCTTTGTTGGTGTTTTGCCAGTTTTTAAAATTACATCTTCAATTTCATTGATAGATATTGGGTTATTGAAGTTTTTATATCTTCTTGATTCAGCTTTGGTACTTTGTATGTGCCTAGGAATCTGTATATTTCTTCTGAGTTTTCCACTTTATTAGAATACATCTTCTCACAATAGCTATTGATGATCTTCTGGATTTCTGTGGGATTCATTGTGATTTTTCCCTTTTCATTTCTAATTGCATGGATCTGAGTATTTTCTTTCTTTCTTTCTTTCTCTCTTTCTTTCTTTCTTTCTTTCTTTCTGTAAGCTTGGGCAAGGGTTTCTCAATTTACTTTAATATTTCAAAGAGCAAACTCTTCAATTCATTGATTCTTTGTATTATTTTCTTACTCACAATTGCACTAATTTCTGCTTTGATCTTTATAATTTTCCCCCTAATATAAGTTTTTGGGCTTGACTTGCTTTTCTCTTTCTAGAAGTTTTAGGTTCAACATTAGATTATTTATTTGAGCTTACTCTGTTTTTCTGATGTAGGAATTCACTGCTATAAATTTCCCTCATAAGATTGCTTTTATTGCATCCCATAAGTTCCAATTGTTGTATTACCATTATCATTTAATTATAGAAACTGTGTAATTTCTTGTATCATTTCCTGTGTGACTCATTGGTTGTTTAGGAGGGTGTTATTTAATTTCCATGCACTAATGTAGATTTTGTGATTTCTTTTACCATTGATTTCCAATTTCATTGCACTATCTGATAATATGCATGGTATATTATTCTTTTACATCTATTCAAGCATGTTCTATGATCTAGTATGTGATCTTTTTTGGAGAAATTCCCATGTGCTGATGAGAAAAATATATATTCTATTGTTGTGGGGTAGAAGACTCTGTAGATATCTAAGTCCATTTATTCAAAGGTTTGGTTCAGCTCTGATATTTCTTTGTTGATTCTTGTTTAATTGATCTATTTGTGATAGTGGGGTATTGAAGTCCCCCCTTACAATTGTATTGATGCTTATTTGATTTTTAATATTGATTAATCTGTTTCATATAGTTGAGTGCATCAGTATTTGCTACATATTTATGATTGTTAGCTCTTCCACTTGGATTGTTCCCCTAACAAGTTTGTAGTTATCTTCACTGACTCTTTTGCTCAGTCGTGGCTTGAAATCCACTTTGTCTGTAAATAAAATAACTACCCCTGTTTTTTTCCAGGTTCCTGTCACATGGAGTATTATTTTCTATCCTTTAACTCTCAGTGTATGAATTTCTTTTGGAGTTAAATGTGTTTCTTGTGTCCAGCATATTGTTGGATCTTGTTTCTTGCACCATTCTACAAATCTGTTTCTTTTGATTGGTGAATTGAGACCACTTACATTGATGGTTATAACTGATATGTATTAACTTTTCCTTATATT
Organism: Heterocephalus glaber; assembly: GCF_000247695.1. The sequence goes on along the minus strand of NW_004624787.1, from coordinate 2,207,529 downwards.
TATTTCATCTTGTTGGTTTCTTTCTTTCTTTTCTGTTTATTTGTTTGCCTTGCCTGGTGGATTCATCCTATTGAGATTAACGTAATTGTTTTCCTCATTGTCTTCTGCTAGAATATCCTTCAGAAATTTTGAAATACTTGTTTGGTGGTCTTTTGGTGTTTTTTTTATTATGGAAATATCTTATTTTCTCATCAATTTTGAAAGATAATTTTGTGGAATACATCAGTCTGTGTTGGAGTTTGTTTTCTTTTGGGACTTGAAATACTTCAGTCCAAGCTCTCCTTGACTTAAGGGTTTGTGTTGGGAAGTCTGCTATGATTCTGAGGTATTTTCCTTTATAGGTGATTTGTTTCTTTTCTGAACAGCTTTTAATATTGTGTTCTTGTGTTGAATTTGTGGGATTTTGAGTATTACATGCATTGGTTTATTTATTTATTTATTTATTTATTTGATCATGGCTAATTGTACTTCTATATGCCTCACTTCTCTGTAAGTAAAATTCTTTTTCTATACTTGCGAAGTTTTCTGCTATTACTTCTGTGAGCAGGATTTTATGTCATCTGTGGTTTCTTCTGATTTTTCATTGATTGTGATTAATCTTATATTATTCTTCTTTTTATCATCTAGAAGTTGTTGGAAAGATTTTTTTTTTGGCCCTTAGCTATTTTTAAGAAGTCTTTCATTTGCTAGTTGCTATTCACAAACCTGTCTTCTAGATGTGATATTCTATCTTCACATTGGTTGATTCTGCTGTGTATACTTTCAAAAGAAAATTTAATCTCATGGATATCTATTTGAATGTATTTTATGAAATCAAGTTCTTTCCTATGTTGGGCATTCATGTTTTCCATCACTTTCCTAAGCTCCTCTATTTTTTTATATGTATCTGCTCTAGATTCACTAACCATGTCCCTCATCATCATCGCTGTAGTAAAGTGTGCAATTATTTCTGATTTGTTTTTTTCTACAGCCTCATTTCTGCTTTGCTATTTCTGCTGCAGCCATTTCAGAAAGTCCAGCTAGGTGGCTTTTAATTTCTTCCTCCTCAATGGCCCTTGGATTTGCCTTGGGCAAGCTGGAGATATGGGGTTGCATCTTGGTTCTGTGCTTTCTCATTTTCCTTCTTTAATTTGTTTTCTGCACTGATATTTGTAAACTGCATATGGTAGGTAGCTTTGTATGTATATTTATTTGTATGTGTATTTGTAGATTAGTATGGAGACCTTTTTAGGAAATGATGACTTTTCAGAGATGTCTTCTACTTGTTGGTGGCTTTTGGCTTGTGAGTCTGTCCTGAGATCCTGCCTCTTCAATTTATTAGGGATTAAAGGTTATTGTCTGTTTGGTCTAGCACCCATTTGTTTGGTACTCAACTATGGCATTGTTTATGACCTCCAGAAAATCTTGCTATTGGCATACAAGGAAGAACCACCGATAACAACTATGTACTTTGGTTAAAGTAGTATGACTGGTAGTGACAATAACATTAAATACAGTCCAGAAAATGAAAAAGTGTGATAATTATTAATTTGCCACCTTTAGCCATAGGTACAAACTTTATCATTATATAACAAAATCTAAAACCAATCAGAAAATTGTATACAGTAAAAATCCACAAAACAGAGTGATTTTTCTCTCTGGGAAGAGAATTTGAAAGGGATAAGGGGGAAAATTGAGAAACAAAAGAAGAGAAAGACATTAGAAGCAAGGCTGAAGGGCAGAGGAAAATTACTCAACCTTTGGGAAAATGGTGAAGAAGACAAGAGAGAAAGAAAGAAGGAAAAAACAAAAATAAGAACAAAGAAAAACAGAACAAAAACTAAAAACAATGTTCACACTCGTGAAAAAATGAAAACAGACAAAACAACACACACACACAATCCCAAACAAACAAACAAACAAACAAACAAAAAACAAAGGAAAAGAAAGAAATTTCTCAGTGACTTCAAGCCTGTCATTATCTTCTGGTGTCTACAGTTTTGTGGTACAGTAGTGTCTAAGTAAGTCATAGCCCAGATCTGTGCTGGGTAATCCCAGTAAGTCTGGAGTAGAATTAAGATGGGATGCTGGATAATACCAGCAAGCCTTCTGTAGGGTTGGGGCAGTGCACCTGATTCTAGTGCTTTAAACTTCACAGAATTTCAGGCTGATCTTGTCCTCTGGCTGCAAGGGGAAAAGATGATATCTCAGTGTAGTTTTAATTTGAATTTCTCTAATGACCAGTGATGTTGAACAGTTTTTCACATATTTATTGGACATTTGGACTTCATCTTTTAAGATGTGTTATTCATTTCAGTTGCCCATTTTTTGATTGAGTATTTTATTTTGGGTGGACTTATTATTTTGAGTTCTTTATATTCTAGATGTTAAAGGAATAGCTGCCAAAAAATTTCTATAGGTTGTCACATCATTCTAGATTTTTTTCCTTTTTCTTTTTTTGCTGTGCAGAAACTTTTTTATTCGATATCCCATTTGTTGCTTCTTGGTATTATTTTTTGTGCTACTCATATTCTGCTTAGAAAGTCCTCACTTATACCTATATCTTCAAGAATTTTAGCTATTTTATCTTCCAGAAGATTAAGTGTTTAACATTTAGATCATTGATCTCTTTTATTTTAATTTAGTACATGGTGAGATATGTGGATCTAGACTCAATTTTATGCATGTGGATATCCAATTTTCCAAGCAGCATTGTTGAAGAGGCTATCTTTATTCCAGTTTATGCTTTTAGCCCTTTTGTTTAACATCAAATAGTTGAATGTGCCTGAGTTTGTTTCTATGTCCTTTATTCTGTTCCATTGATGCCCACACCTGTTTTTGTGTCAGTATCATACTGTTGATATCACTTTAGCTTTCTAGTAAATTTCAAATCTGGGATTATGATACCTCCTGTTTTAATTTTGTTACCAAGAATTGTTTCTGCTATTCTGGGTCTCCTGGTTCCGTATGAATTTTAGGCTTGTTTTGTCTGGATCTCTGGAAAATGCTGTTGGTATTTTGTTTGGGATTGCATTAAATCTATACACATTTCAGTTTTTGAAGTAAGGCTATTTTGATTTTATTGGTTCTGGCTATCCAGGGAAAGGGGATATTTCCATTTTCTAATGTCCTCCTCCATTTCCTTTTTCAGTATGATTTTTAATTTTCATTGAAGAAGGCTTTCATTTTCTTAGGTTAATTCCTAAGTAAATAATTTTTCTTGATACTGCTGTGAATTTATTATTTTCCTAATTTCTTTCTCAGTGAGTTCATCATTAGTGTATATAATGGTATTGATTTTTGTGTTTATTTTGTATTCTTCTACTTTGCTTAATTTGCTTATTAATTCTAGGATTCTTTGGTCAAATTTTTGGGTCCTGTAAGTAAAGGAAAGTGATTTCTGCAAATAATGATACTTTACCTTTCTCCTTTCTTACATAACTCTTTTATTTTTTTCTCTTACCTGATTACTCTGGCTAATTTTTCCAAGACCATGTTGATAGTGGACATCCTTTTTTTGTTCCTGATTTTAGAGGGAAAGCTTTCAGTTTTTCCTCATTGAGTATGATATTGACAATAATTTGGTCATAAATGATTTTTATCAGAGTGTTCTAAGAATTTTCTATACTTACTTTGATTTCTTTCCTGAATAGATATTGGATTTTTTCAAAGGCTTTTTCTGCATGTATTGCGATGCTCATGTGATTGTTGTCTTTTGTACTGTTTAATTACATTAATTTATTTGCATATGTTGAGCCATCCTTGCATTCTTAGGATAAAACTTAGGTATGTTGTGTGCTCTTTTTGATGATTTGTTTCATTATATTTGATAGTATCCTCATGATTTTTGTTTCTATGTTCACTATAGAGCTTGTCTATGGTTCTTTTTTTTGGTTGGCTATTTGTCTGGTTTTGGGATCGGGGCAATACTGGCTTCCACGAATAACTTTGGGTGTACTTCTTCCTTCTAGATTTCATTAAAGAGTTTGAGGAGTATTGGCATTAGATCTTCCCTAAAGTTCTTTTAGAATCTGGCTGTGAATCCATCAAGTCCTGGTCTTTTCTTGGTGAGCTTTACTACTTCTATTTCATTGCTTCTTATAGGATTATTCAAGATTTGCAAGTCTTCTTGGTTAAGTTTTCATAATTCATATGTATCCAGGAAAACTGCATTGACTCTGAGTTTTCAGGTTCTTTACCATATTTTTTTGTGAAGTACATAGTTGCTAATAATTTTCTGGATTTCAACAGTGTCCACTGGAATTTCACCTGTTTCATTTTTAATTTAACTGATTTGTATCATTTCTTTCCTTTGCCTGTTTTGTTTGTTCTTTCAAAGAAGTAGCTCTTCAATGCATTGATTCTTTGTATTTTAAAAATCTTCATTTCACTGAGTTCTGCACAGATCCTTATCATTTCCTTCTTTACATAAACTCTGGATTTGGATAGGGTTTTTTTTTTGTTGTTGTTTGTTTGTTTGTTCTTAACTTGAGGTACATCATTAGTTTATTTATTTGGGGTCATTGTATTTTTCTGTTGTGGGCATTCACAGCTATAAACTTCCCTTCTAGGACTGCTTTCATTGTGTTCCATAAGTTTTGGTATGTTCTATTGGCCTTATCATTTAATTCTAGAAAATGTTGTATTTCTTCTGTGACTCATTGATTATTTAAGACTGTATTGTTTGATTTCCGTGTTTGCATAGTTTCTGTAATTTCTTTTGCTATTGATTTCTAGTTTTATCTCATTGTACTGTGATAATATGTATGTAGTATTTTGATTCTTAGCATTTACTTATGCATATTTTATCAACTACTATACTATGTCATCTATTTGGATAAATTCTCATGTATTATCAAAAACAATGCATTCTGTTGTCAAGTGGAATGCTCTGTATATAGCTATCAAATCCATGATCAAGGTTTGGTTCAACTGTAATATTTCTTGATATTTTCTGTTTAGTTGATCTGTCCATTGTGAGAGTGGTATTGAGGTCACCTACTACAACTGTATTGATTTTTATCTGATCTTTTATGTCCATTATTGTTAGTTTTATGAACTGGGGTGCATTGTGTTTTGGTACATATATTTTTATAATTGTTATCTCTTCTGATTGAATAGATCTGTTAACCACATAAGGCCCTTCTTTGTCTTCTTTGATCAGCTTTCACTTAAAGTCCACTTTATCTGAAAATAGGATAGGTACTCCAGCTTGTTTTCTGTTTTCCTTTGCATGGAATATCATTTTTAATCCTTTGATTATTAGTGTATGTATTTTTTGTGTTAAATATATTTCTTGTATACAACATATGCTTGTTTCTTGATCTATTCTGCTAATCTGTGTCTTTAGTGAATTGAGACCATTCACACTTATTGTTTTAATTGATAGGCATTGACTTATTCCTGTCATTATATTATTTACTGGTTGTTATTTTGCTTTCCCTTCTATTTAATTGCTAATCCTACTTAATACATTCTTTCTATTGGACCTCTTGGCATTGTTAGCTTCATTGTCTCTCACTAGGTTATTCTGGAGAATAAGTCTACTGCAATTCTGATGACTTTTCCTTTTAGAAGATTTGTTCCTTTTTTCTAACAGTTTTTAAGATTCTGTTTTTGTGTTTGATTTTTTTAAATTATCATATGGCATGTAGTGTTTTCTATCATGACTATTTAGAGTTCTATATGTCGCATTTATCTGTATGTTAAATTCTTTTTCCATATGTGGAAAGTTTTCTGTTATTGCTTCTGTAAGCAGATTTTTTATGCCATTTGTACTGTCTTCTTACTTTTCATTAATTTCAATTGCTCCTACATTAGTGTTCTTTGAGGCATCTAGCAACTGTTGCACCCATTTTGCATGTTCTTTTGTTGGTTGTAAGGCATCTCTCATTAATTGATCATCAACCACTGCCCTGTCTTCTAGATCTGATACTCTGTCCTCACATTGGTCACTTCTGAGGCATATACTTTCAATCATAATTTTAATCTCCTGCATTTCTGTTTGGAAATCTTTTTCTAAGCTGGGAATTTCTAAGCTGGTCTTTTCTAAGCTAGGCATTCATGTTTTCCATCTCTTCCTAACTTCACTAGATTTTTATTGGTGTCTTCTCTAGACTTGCTGATCATGTTTTTTTTTAAAAAAATTCAGGTGATTATCTGTACAGTTATATCATCTATGAATTTGCCAAGCACCTTATTAAACTGTTTTGTTACCTCCATTGATACCTTTTCACATATTTTTGCAGTGTGGCTTATGATTTCTTCCCGCTCAATACTCCATGGATAGGGTTTGAGTGAGTTGGGAATTTTTGGAGGCATTTTATTGCCTTGTCTTCTCATATTTTCATTTTTCTTTTGTGTGTTTTCTTTCCTTGGCTTTGCAGCTTCATTGTCACAGTTGCCTGTTCTTTGCAAATGGGACAAAATATTGTTTATGACCCCCAGGCAATCCAGAAAATTGACTGTGTCAACTATTTCACTTTGACTCTACAGTAATACCTCAGTTCAAAATGCCTCTGTTTGTGAACAATTTGGTTCAAGAACAGAAGTGTTCAGCAAAATTTTGCTTCTCTTCACAAACACTACATTGGATGATGAACAAAACCACAGACATCTTCCCCACACAAACAGGAATGTGACCAACTGCACTGCTCTGACACATGGTTGTGGCTTCCTCGCATCAAAATCGCGGTCACAGACAGACCTGTGCACACTTACTGTGAAGCTTTTCTGGGTGCTTTTTATGATATACAGTACTTTACAGTATTATTCCATCCAGCATGGGTCCAAAGAAAGTGGAGAACAAGCATTGGTGGTAAAAAGAACATGCAGAGCAATAACAAAGGTAACAAGAATGTGCAGAGAAGTAATGAACAAGATCAGAATATGTAGCGTGGTAATGGAGCTGAAAAGAATGTGCAGAGCAATAATGAAGGTAAGAAGAAAGTGAAGAGCAAGAATGGTAAGAAGGTTTTGAAAAAAATAACCACTGAATTGAAGAAAGAAATTGTAGAAGAACATGAGCATATGATATGGCCTTAGAGTACAAGACGATGAAGTTGACAATCTTGACTATTTTGAAGAATAAAGATGCCATCAAAGGAGCTGACTTGCCAAAAGGAGTACTGAAGTTAACTAAGCAGAGGAAGAGGGGGAAAAACTTTCGTTAGTGTGAATGAGAAACAGCTGGCAGATGATAGCATTAGTGAAGTTATCATCTGTGAAAAACCCAAGAAGTTGTACAGTGATTTACTGCAAGAAAACCCTGCCACAAGTGCAACAAGTGATGAATTTAAAGCCAGTAGAGGGTGGTCTGATAAATTCCACAAAAGAAGTGGCATGCCCTGCGTGATGAGACATGGTAAGTACTCCAGTTCTGACAAGGCCACTGAAGAAACCTATAAGAAAGAACATGCAAAATTCATGATGGCAGAAAGACATGTGTTGAACTGTGATGAAAGAGGGCTCTTCTGGTAGAAGATACCAAACAGAATCTATATCACAAAGGAGCAAAAGGCACTGCCAGGGCACAAGCACATGAAAGACAGATTGACCTTTTTGCTGTGTGTGAATGCAAGCACTGGTCTGAAGATTAAGCTACTACTTGTGTATCATTCCCAGATCCCTCATACATTCAAGAAACAGAAAGTGAACAAGGCCACAGTGCCCATTATGTGCAGGGCCAATGCAAAATCTTGGGTCACAAGGCAATTATTCATGGAATGGCTGCACCAGGTTTACACCCATCTTTAAGAAATATCTTTCTGACAACCAACTACCTGAAAGGTGCCTTCTTCTGGTGAACAATGCCCTGGAACATTCTCCAGCCCTGGTGGTGATATAGACGTTGAGTATAACTTCATAAAGGTCTAGTTTCACTACAACATGAAACCTCTTCTGCAGCCCATGGAACAACAAGTGATCTGAAACTTCAAGTAGCTGTACAAAAGGGCTCTCTTCACCAGGTGTTTTAATGTCACTGAGGAGATGTCTTTGACTCTGAAAGAGTTCTGGAAGAAATATTTCAATGTCCTTCACTGCATTGACCTCATTGACAAACCCTGGGAAGATATCACATGCCAGACCTTAAATTCAGCCTGGAAAAAACTGTGGCCAGAATGTGTCACTGAACATGACTTTGAAGGGTCTGATGCACAGAGAGTGGAGGAGATTGTGTCCATGGGCAAGAGTACGGATCTGGACATCTATGGTGCAGACATGGAGGAGCTTGTTGAGGAATGTAAGGAGGAGCTGACGACAGAAGAACTTGCTGAACTCCATAGTGAGCAGCAGATGGTGCTTGTTGAGGAGCATTCCACTGAGGAAGAGGAAGGCAGGGAGGAGGTTAGTAGGGATGTGATAAAATCCATCATGGAAAAATGGAAAGAATGCCAGGGTTTGAGAAACACCACCCCAACATAACTGTAATGAACACTGTTGTATCTGATGAACAATAACATGATTTCTCATTTCTGGGGGATTATACAGTGGAAGAAAACAAATCAAGTGATATTAGACAGATTTTTCATTAAAATTGACCCTGCAGCTAAGAGACAAAGAAGAGAGGAAATCCCTGAGGCAGATCTCCCTAGTATCTTCATGGAGGGGGCCTCTCCTTCCAAACAATAACTTCCTCTCCACTCACCTTCCTGTCCTCCATGTCAGAAGTCATCTCAAACAAGTTTAGTGTTAGTAGTGTCAAATACAATAGTATATAATACTATCAAATATAATAGTAGTGTCAAACATAAACTAGCTACTGACAAATCCTAAGAACCACTCATGAACTGCCTTTAACCAAATCAGAGAAGTCTATGATTTTATTATAGACAATTAGGCAACCCAGATATTGACTTAGAGTAAATTAGACCACTTGTTTCTGCTAGATGTAGGCAGAGGTGCAAGAGCTCAAGCAGACCACTGGTCTAAATGTCATCTCTTTCAAATCTAGCCCCTCTGAAAGTTACACCCACCAATCCTGACCTCCCATCACAAAATACAGGACCTGTGACCTTCCTGATCTGAGATCGAGTTTTTCAAGAAATCTCAGGAGATCTCTGTCTAATTCTAATCCTCTCCAGGTCTGTCTCCAAAATCTATCTCTCACCCAGTCTCCACAGTAGGGTAACACTTCTTTCCTAGAATTAAACTCTCTTCTTGAATATTGGTCTCATCCTCAATCAGGTCAGTCTTTTGGTTGTCACCCCTGCTGTCCTGTGCTGAGGTTAATTAAGGTACAGAGCAGGCTAGAATTTGGTAGTTTGGCCACCATGCTCCCCTCCTCACACTGGAGGCACGTGAGGTGGCTGGTGGTGGCGTAGCCTGAGTGGTGAGGGCCTCTCTCCTCCCCTTCAGTGCAGTGCCTGTGAGGTATAACTAGTTTTTGAGTCTTCTTGGATCTTTTGAGTTTATTTTTCGTGTTCTCTTGTAGTTCTTAATGTATTTCTCATTAATTGGCTATCTAAAACCACCCTATATTCTACTTCTGATATTCTGTCCTAACATTGGTTACTTCTACTGTTCATAGTTTTCATAGAATGTTGAATCTCCTGAATTTGTATTTAGAGTTTTTTTTTTAATAGGATCTATTTCAATTCTATGATGGTCATTCATGTTTTGCATTATTTTGTTTAGCTCTGCTACTCTTTAATTAGAGACTTCTTAGACTTGTTGATGGTTTTGTTTATTTGGCCCAATATCTATTTACTTATATATTCTATAAACTTTTTTTTTTGGTACCAGGGATCTAACTTGGGACCTTGCACTTGCAAAGCAGGCACCAAAACCGCTGAGCTAAATCCCTGGCCCTGTGTTCTATAAACTTGATAAATGTGTTATTGGTTCCTTTTATTATCTTTCCTGAGATCATTTCCAGTAATTCTGGTGTTTGTCTTTGGAATTTCTCCACTTTAATGTCTCATGGATCAGGTTTGTGGGAGATGGCTGTTTTTTGAAGCATTTTGTTGGCTTGTCCTTCTATGTACCTGTGTGTGTGTGTGTGTGTGTGTGTGTGTGTGTTGAAGATTGTGATTTTGTTTTCCCATTAAGTTTATTGGTACATTTTCGGTGTAAAATACAGTTACATTCATCATTGGGATCTTGTACCTTTACATGAGTCCCTTGGTTCTTATTTTTTTTCCCCTTCCCTTGCCTTCCCTTCACCCCCTCCACCCTTCCCTATTTGCAAAGACATTGTTTCCATTTTTTTCCTCTTCTCATATTTTTTCCTTTCCCTTTTTTCACTTCCCCTACCCCTCCCAATTCCCCTGCTCTTTTAGACCTTTTCT
>NW_004624787.1:2113644-2138487 GCF_000247695.1 Heterocephalus glaber | reverse complement strand
TGTTCTGTCATGCTTGCCCAACTCCATATCTGAATATGTTATCTTAAGGACAATCTGTAAAAGGTCTGTTTTATCTCTCTCCTCTGCTTTTGTATTTCTGCTTGCCAACTTCCCCTGAGACCCCCTATAAAAACAGCTTCAGACTCTGAGCCAGTTGTCTCTCTAAGCTACTTTGCTTTGGGAGTGCTGTCTGGCCAGACTAATAAAGGTCTGTTTTACTTTCCAATTTGTCCGGTGTGTTCCTTCCCGGGTGTTCTTTGCTGCAGTCAGCTCCTCAGAGCTTTTGGTAAGGCCCACGGTCTTACAATACAATATAATGACATTGGAGGTTTGTACCTTTACATATTGGAGAGAGTACACACAATCATAAATTAAGAAGATAGAGAAGCGAGGTTGTTGAAATGAATAACACTTGAACATAAATATTAGAATTATTAAACCCTGGATATCAGTTGAAAATTGCCAATATATCCTCTCACATATTCCCCTTGCCAAAGACAAGGGGGAAAGAAAAACAAAATTACAGAAAACTTCACTGTACACCAAATTAAATTAACTTAAACTAATTGGTGAAACCTAGGAAGAATTTCAACAGTTACAGAGAGTAATGGTACACAACTGAAAAATGTAATTTATAGCCTAAGCCTAAATTCTTTATTAGATAGGATCAATACCAGTAAATTTCATGTGATGATTTAAAAATAATGAGCTTTGGGCTGGGGATTTAGCTCAGTGGTTCCACCGCCTGCCTTGCAAGAGCAAGGACCCAAGTTCAATCCCTAGTACAAAAAAAAAAAAGAGCTTTTACTGGAAACTAATGTATTATTTAGTACTAAGAAAAACTAAACAAAAATTTAAAAGTTAAATAATAAATATAGAATGATCCTGATTTAGTGAACACATTGATGAAGGGGAATTAATATATATATATATATATGCATCTATAAAAGCACAAAGGTGCAAATTGATATTAGTGGTTTGTATTACTTCAGTGGTTACAACAAGCATGTATTACTTTTATATTTAAAATTGATAAATTATAAAAACACAAGAAAAATGTAATTGAAGCTAATTCAGAAAAAAATTGAAATATAGGAAATGTAGTCAAAGAACTACTCATTAAAATGGTTTATAAGTTTGAATATGTTCCTTATAGAATAAATAGTTTAATTAAATATTCAATTTTGAAAGGAAAAAATCATTAAAACAATTAAATTATCAGAACATTTAAAGGATATATTCATAAATTATAATGTAGGCAATTACAATACACCGAATACTTGGTTTTTAAATATTCCATACATAAAATATTGGCAAATATAATAATGATATATCATTGAGAAATATGATTTGAAGCAAAAAGTGAAAAAAACTACCGAGCTCTTAAAACTGTGGATACATAATACATTTTATCAATTTAAAAAATATTTATAGAACATGAAACTTATCTAAAGTGACCTAATTAGACAAAGCCTGAATCAACTAATTAGTGTGCAAGAAATTGAAAAACATATCAACATTTTAAAAAGGTTTTCAGTAAAGATGAAACATTGTTTTTCTATTATGATGAATTCTATGCTAAATACACTGTTTAGTCTTATAAAAAAGAATGGAAATCCAAGCAATTTGTTTTTGAATAGAGCACAGTCATGCTATCGATAATTAACAAAATTAATGGTCATGCATGAACACATACATCTATGTAAATTCTTTCCATGATAGTACAATTTCAATTAAATTCAAATGAGAATACTTGATTTCATGAAAACAAATTCATTCATTAAGTCGCATCTCCTGGGAAAATAATGAGGCTATCTCAGGAATGAATGAATAGGTTAATTTTAAGAATTCCATAAATATTATATAAGGATACTTTTTTTTTTTTTTGCAGTACTGGGGATCGAACTCAGGACCTTGTGCTTGTGAGGCAGGTGTGGCACCACTGAGCTAAATCCCCAGTCCTTAAGTATACTCCTATATCATGAAAAGTAGTATCTTGAACTAACAACAATCAACTTTTTAAAGGTCACAGGAGGCAATGAACAAGTGTTGAAATGTAGTCCTGGGGGCTCCCTTTCATTTGCTAGAAAACAAATTGGCTGAGAGCTTTCAAGGAGGAGAAGCTATTCCTTTGCTTAGTTTATCCAAGAATGGAAGACCTCCTCTTACGGAAAGGTGGGACTATACACTTGTATTGTTTCTCAGCATTCCCAAGGTAAGGCAGCCAGCTTTGGAACCCTGGTCTGCTGGTATCACAATATTCGGTTTCCCCATTGGTGAGTTTGTTCTCATACTGGTGCCCTAACAAGGGAAAGTAACAAACAGGCAGTGTCATTCTGTTTTCCTCCTTGAGGAAAGGTGGAAAGATCAAGCTATTCCTTCCTTCTCTTGCATTTTGCCCTGATCCCTCAAGTGGGACATGGCAAATACCTAGAATCCCCACCACTACAATCTAAAATGAGAAAGCAAAGAACATACCACAATGTGCTCTTCCCAATGTAAAAAGAATAAAAACAGGAAGTGGGAGGGGGGTGTGATAGAAGTGTTTGTTCCAGTCCTCTGAGAAGCAGGTAGGATTCTATGTGCAAGAGATTTAGTGGGGGAAATGCCTATGAAGGAAAAAATGGGGGAAAATCCAAGGTGGATTAAGGGGTCATCACATTGTGATGCAAATCTAACCCCAGTGGTGGAGAGAAAAGAAGATAAATTTGGGCAAGAAATGTATTATTCTGTGGTGTAGTTCTTAGATTTCAATAGAGCTGATGGGAAGTCCTTGATGCAAATGGGCTGTAAAAGGAGCTCTGTGTTTCTCTGAACAGGTTTGTCTTAGTGTCCCAGACAAGCGCATGGGAACTGTGACCTCCCTACCAATGGCTTGGTGGATTTCAGAGGGCAGTGGCTGGGGACTTCTGTCAATTACACTTCCTGCAGACAGAGATCTGAAAGGCTTATTCTCATGGTACCACCATGTAGCTTTCAAATAAGAGAAAACCATGAAAATTTGTAGATAATATAAAGATGTTTGGAAACACCAAGAAGGTCAACCACAAAACATTTATTATTTAAGAGATAGTTTAAAATTCATTTACAGGCCTAGTGATGTTCAGGAATTAAGATGAAATTGCTTTGTAGGTAAGTAAGAATACTATTGCTATAGTGTGTGGTGCGGCAAGGACTTTATTTATTTATGGTTGTATATTTTCAGGAATAAGAATAATAAATCAATCACCATATATAAGCCTCCAAATTCTCATGACTCTGTCCAGCTTTCATGTGATAACTTGAAAAACAGAAGAAATGTAATTTAATCAATTATCTCATAGTAGTTTTATGATGGCAAAATATGAAAAATAGCCATATATATATATATATCCCCCAAAAAGAAAAATGTAAATTAATGTCTTGATATATGCACTGGAATAGTTATTTATTAAAGCAGCCATTTCAAAGAATTTGTGCTGAAATGGTAAGATCTTCAAAATAAGTGAAATTTAGCAGTATATATATCAGTTTCTCAAATGTGGCTCTGTTTACACATACATGCACACATACAGAAAAGCAAATGTAAAATAACAAACGTAGACATTCATGCATAGTTTTGTGGGTTGATTTAGGAATAATTTAATGTCTTATTATTTATGGTTTTTAATTATTTTCAAATTTCCCATTACACATGAAGTACAAAGTCAGAAAATAGTTTTTTAAAATAACTTTAAAATGTTCAAATACTATAGTAGAAATGTGATCATAATTGATGTTTTTGTCATATATTTCTGGTGTTCCCTTGCAAGCACACGGTAGAAATGTATTTCCTGGTAGTGTCATGGTTCCAGGAGCCTGTCTGACTAGATCAAAACAGTGAATTGAAAGCAAAAGCATGATGTATCACTTCCAGGATGAGACATTTAATTGCAAATGTAAACATTTTCTTTTCTCTCTTGTATGAAGACCAGAAGTGCTGAAAGTGTGTCTCCATCATCAATTTGAATACCTGAGAAGGTTCCATCAGGAGCAAAGCTCCCATGTACTAAGTGCAAAATGAACCTGTGTCCCTTTCAGCACTGAGATATGCAAGTTGTAGTTTCAGTAACATAATGTAGTCTTTTATGACTGATACAAAACTGATTACAGGAAAGGGGTACTGCTGTAACAAAACCTCAAATCTGAGGAATTAGCTTCAAGATTAGATGTCATATGGGGAGAAATCTGGTACAAGAGCCAAAGAAGAATGCAAGGAAGGAGGGAGGGAGGGGTGGAGAGAGAGAGAGACAGAGAGAGAGAGAGACAGAGAGAGAGAGTGCAGAGCGAGCACTGGGGATTTAGCTCAGTGGTTCTGCCACCTGCCCCCCCCCAAAAAAAAACCCCTAAAAAACTTCAGTGGTAAATGTGCAAAAAATTAAAGACCTTAGTGTAATCATGAGAAACCATCTGACAAAACCCAAATTAAGACGCATTCTACCAAAGGTCTGATCTATAGTTTTGGACAGGATCAAGGTTGTGAAATACAAAGAAAGAATAAAATACTGTCACAGATTAAGGAGGCTAAAGAGATGTAAGAACTGTGTTGGGTCCTGGAAGAGAAGAAACACTAATGGGAGTCTTGATGACATTTAATTTGTTCTGTAATCTAGTTATTACTGTTAATTTCTCGATTTTTTATTATACTATTGTTATCTAAGATGTTAATATCACTAGAACCTGGACGAAAGGAATATAAGAGCTTTGAACTACTTTTACAATTTTTTTATAAATTTAAATTATGTGTGTATATTTATGTATGTACATTTGTACCTGGAACAAATTGGAACAGAATGAAAAGAAACTAAAAACTTGTAAAAATTTATTTTGCCATTTTTTGAGACATAAAGTAATATTTTGGCTTTATCTTTTGGGTCTAAATGTGGGAATCAACATAAAATTGTTTGTAAAAAGTTTCCCCCATAATATATAAGAGAAACCAAAGTAAAGTTAATTACTAAGTATCACACATCATTCTGAATACATTATTTCATTTCATAATAAGTAGATGACTTTTTACTTTTGCAAGTTAGTACACGATATTGGTAGAATTGAGAAAAGTATGTTATTGACCATGTCCAGATGGAAAAAGAAATTTAGTTTTTGGAAAAGTAGGCCAATTGCACCACAATTAAGACATCTGCCTACTTAATTACTGCTAAATTATTAAGATAACCTTCAGATTTCTTCCAGGCCTACTGTCACTGCAAAGTTTCACTATAACACGATCTGTCAACTGAGAGGCTTGAAATTTAAACAGATACTTTTTGATAATTGTCATATTTGCCCATTTTTCAGGTCCTGTATATGAGAATGGAATGTGAAAATTAAATCACCACAATATTATTGTCTGATTACTGAAAACTCTATTTCAACATAAGGTGCAATCTATAATTAATTCAGTTTAATTCAGCCAGCTGTTGCATTTTAAGAGCAATTTGCTTCCCTCAGCTTGTTTTTTCTGTTTTCTTTTTTTCTGTATTTCTGAGAGAAAGAGTTATTTGGTCAGCAGGAAACATTCTTGAACATCAAATATTTAAACCTATGGAACTGCAACTTTCAAATAGTATCCATGTTGGCTTCTTCAAAGGACATAGAATTTCAATATATTTTTATGGTTTGCTATGATATTGGTAAAAACACAATTTTAAACAATTAGGTAAGATTTGAAATTTGTGAGTTGTGCATAAAGATATTACCACATAGATGTACCTTACTTTTTTATAATCAAAACTTCTCCAGAAAAATGCTATGAAGATACTACTTTTAAAATAGTAAGAAAAAATAGCAAAGAAAAGTAACAGCTTTTTAATAATAATAACATACAAATAAATAAGACATGGCAGACCTGTAGCATATTTTATGGAATAAGAAAGTTAAGAGTATGAGAATAAATTTTAAATATTCATAAAACATCCCCATTAGTACCTATGGCATTGTGGTGACATTTTATTTACTTCTTTCTAAACTCTGCAGAATGTAGCTTATTACTTCTTTCTGTATAGTAGGTATACAATTAGCATTTGCTCAACTGATTTAATTGAATTTTTTGTTTAAAATTTTGGTAAACACATATGGGATTTTCGTTTTATGAGTATTTGACCTACTCATTAAGTTACACCATGGAATGTTCTATTAACAAAATGTTTCCCTAGGAATAATATCTTAAGAAAGCAATTGGGTTGTTAACAAAAATTAAACACAAACACTTTCTTATGATGCACAAGAAGAATCTTGAAAAAGTAACATTAACTTCTCTCATCATCAGCTTCACATGCAAATGTTTAGGTACATCTTAGTTCCTGACAAGTTTCTCTCAACACAAAACTATATTTTCATTAACTATACTCCAAGGATTGTTTTCCATTGGGATTTTGAGCTTTTATTTTGGTACCAGGGATCAAACTTGGGACCTTCCACTTGCAAAGCAGGCGGTAGAACCACTGAGCTCAATCCCCGGACCTTTGAACTTTTGATTTTAGCTTGATTAGTACACCAGTAGCTTAGAATTATAACTTGAACTATGATGGCCCTTTCAATACAAATCAGACGAGGAATAACAACCCCACTGATCTCTACTTCTCAGTGGAACCTGGACATGGCAGTTGTACATTGCAATCAATCAACACAAATTCTTTCTATATTTTGTCTGGAGGAGGCTGTGAGGTGCTGAGAAGGTGAGATGGGGAAAAGGTATAATTTTTACCCTTGAGAAATTTCTGAAATCTGCTTGAGGAGGCAGGAAGCTGGAGTATTGTTCCTATATGTCACTGTATGATTATGGAAACCACTGTGATCTTAACAACTGTGGATGGTCCAGGTGTATTTTTATAACAAATTATGTATTTATCTTACTATTATTTCTTATATCATGCTATATCCTTCTTACTGGAATACAAATTTCATGAAGGAGGATATTGGGAGGCACTTTCTTTGCCCCTGACCATCTGGGTGTTCCTATAAAGGGCTTTTTAGAATATAGTGAGTAGTCAAGAAATACGCTGAGTCTGTTTTGAAATTCTGTGTTGCAGTGTGAATTTGTCTTTTTAGTTTACCTCCTCCATCCTTTGCCTTTTCCTTAAACCATAGAGGGGTATGGTACCCTTAGGAAAAAAAAGTACCAAGAGGCAGAGATGAAATAAAATAATGATTTGCGGTTATGATATCTGCCAATAGTTGGAAAAATGGGGTGGATTGATCAACTCTGAAAATTTTGAAGGATCTAAAACCTTTCCAGTGATAAAGAGTGAGAATTTCTTTGTTTGTTTTCTTTTCTAACAAAGAGCCACTTCCAAAGGACTTGATCCTGATGAGTGAGGAAAGATAAGATAGAGGGTTCCATGAAGAGGAAGAAGGAGAGGGAGGCCTTGTAGAAATTGATCCTGTGTACACTGAAATATGTTTG
This sequence comes from Heterocephalus glaber, assembly GCF_000247695.1. The sequence goes on along the minus strand of NW_004624787.1, from coordinate 2,131,064 downwards.
CAATGAAAGTGATATTTACAATGTCCTCTAGATGCCTTACTTATGACACTCATTATATTTTTAAGAGATCCTCTAATAGATTTGTTCTTCTGTTATACTTTTGTAGATATTGTAAACAGAACAAAAGAGTAACATAGAATGTTATGTCTCCAAAAGCCTGAAAATTTAAATGTAAGAGGAGTCCCTTTCTTTCTTTCTTTTCTTTCTTTCTTTCTTTCTTTCTTTCTTTCTTTCTTTCTTTCTTCTTTCTTTCTTTCTTCTTTCTCTCTTTCTCTCTTTCTTTCTTTCTTTTCTTTCTTCTTCCTTTCTTTTCATTTTTCATATAACATCACTTTTTGCTTACAGAAAATATAATCATAGATATGGTTTAGACAGTAAAGACATTTGTTATCTCACATAACAAGTCTGGAAACAGGGTGATTCTCCAGCCGGTTCAATAGCTCAATGGTGTCAAGGATCACCCTATATTTTCTCTTTCTCTTCTATTCTCATCATTTCAGAGTTATCATTGCTCACTTTTTTTAGGTAGCTACTGCAGTTCTCAGCTCCACATGCACATTCAACTATGTCCAACAAAGCATTTGCTATTTTAAGCCTAAAGTGTGGAAAGCAATTTCTGCCAGCAAGTAATTAGGTGGTAGGGAGCTTTTAGTTGGGAAACTAACAATATCTGCCACACTTCTTAAGATTTAAAACATTTTAAGTTATTACAACACTGAATTTGTTTTAGCTATATCCTATTGGTTGTGATATATAGTGTTTGGTTATGAGCATTTGTTAGATATTGTGACTTCCAATTTTTGTTTTGTTATTGGTACAAATATTTGAAAATTATACATGTGTTTAGCTCCAAAGTCATAGTGTTCTTTTTCTTTTTATTATTATTTTTAAAATTTTAAAATATTGTGAAAAGATAATATGGTATGCTTATTTTTAATATTTGGAAACCTATTAGGGATGCTTATTTATGTATTTGAGTAAATATACAGTCAATTTTATAAGACTGTCATGTAGGCAATCTCAAGATATGTTATCTGATTTTAGGATGTGGATGTTGTTATATTCCTGTTGGGGCTAGTCACATGTATATATTTGATTGGACAGGTACAGAGATATCAGTTAAAGAAACTCAGCATTGTTTCACTTTTATTTCTTTCTATTCTAGCTGATAGAATTTGATTTTAATGTATTTTCTTTCTTCTAGGTTTTTCATTCTGCTAGTTTTCCCACTTTGATTCTCACTGTTCTTTGAAATCTTGCATCCTTTTCTCAAATTTCAAAGAATCATTTTCTCTAATATCCCTGATTTAATGCAGATTTTTAAACAGTGTGTTTTTATTGAGCATATAACTTTGTTCTAATATTTTTTTTCAGTTTTATTTTCAATAGTTTGATCTTTTTATTGGAGTACTTTCCACTTGTCCTATCCTAGATATGTTAAAATTCATCTTTGAATAATCAAACACATTGTTGGCCAATTTTTCAAGAGATTTTCTGTTACATAGAACACAAATGCTTCTAGTTATTTTAAGAAGAAATTTAAAGCAAATTGAAAGATGTCAAAGAATAACTTGTCAAGCATTATTCCATGATAACACAGAACTGACCCACAAGAGGAATTGCTACCTCTTACATTATGGATTCGAGAAAATACCATTTTAGCTGCAATCCATTGGTCTGTAAGTGGTCTTTGTTCTTGCCTCCAGAGTCATGTCATCATATAAAGTTGAAAACCAGTACAAAATAAGATGCCCCATGTTCTGTCTCTTGGAACTCTAGATGCCATTTTGTTGGAGTGTGGCATAACACAACTTTTCTTGACAGCAGAAAAATAGAAACATCTCCTCGCTTCAAAATTCATATGAGGGCTGGGGATTTAACTCAGTGGTTCCGCTGCCTGCCTCAAAATTCATATGAGTGAATTTAATGGGCAGAATGTACAAAAATTTTGCAACTCTAGCTAGAAAATTGGGCTTTTTCTTTTACCTTTCCAAATTCTGAAGTGCAAAATAACAATCTAAAATGATACTGAAATGAGTAGTGAATGCCCAAACTATCCACTAAAACCAAGATTTCACTGAATACTATGAGGATCAAGGACCTAAATGATGAGTTGAGGAAGTATCTTAGATTTAGATGTACAGAATTAAAATTGTTTCTTCCTGGGACACTTAATGCTCAGAGCAGTTTCCACCTATCAATTGCCTACCAATTGATAGAAGGCCTGACTCTCAGTGAAACCAGCATCCTTTATATGGTGATTTTTCTTCCAGGACTCCAGCTAACCTAGATCAGCAGCTGTAAGTGCTTTTTCCTCACATGAAGTTCTATTATCGCCCGTAATGAAATTCTACTTCCTCTCATGATGTCATAGCTATCTAGTTCAATAATCATCATTTCCCCCACATTTCTTGATAATCACATGGGTTATGCCAGCAATTGTCTGGCTTGGTCATAGTCCATGGCATTATAGTTCAATGGATGGATAATATATAGATGCCTGATGAATAAATAGACAGGCAACATCTTTGGAACTTTTATTTGATTTGACACAAATTTTACTTTACTTTATTGAGAATTTGGGGATGTTTTTTCTTGTTTTATCAAGTTAAAGTTTTCTTTAGTTTTTCTTGATTTTTGTCCTCTGTAGTTTCAGGGAATAAATTGAATTTATTTTATACATTTATTCCCAACTTAATTTAATAATCAAATAAGTTCACTATAGATAATGCAATGTGAAAAAGTAAAAAATAAGTCCCCAATTTTTAAAAATTATCAAGAAATATGGGGCTAAGAAAGTTGAAATCATAGAATATGACTCAGAAAACCCATTAAAGTCAATGAATTCCAAAGCTCTTTATTTCACAAGTTGGGAAACCTATAGAAATACATTTGTTTTTACCATGCCTTGTCAAAAGTGATTTCAGGACAACAGAGAAATCAAACTTGAAACACATAGAAACAATATTCTTAGGGCAAAACTATTTCTAATAAATGTGTCAAGTAGGACATTTGAAGCATAATTAGTTGAGTTTCTAGATTCAGAAGCAAAATGGAGTTGGGAGTGGTGATACATGCCTGTAATTCCAACACTCTGGGAGGCTGAGGCAGAAACATTGTAAGTGTGAATGTCCTGGGGTTCCATCCCTGGTACTGCAAAAAGCAAAACAAAACAGCAACAACAACAAAACGAGTTGGTTCAGGCAACTAGTTCGAATATCTTTCAGTAAAACTGGTCCAATCCTATAAGATTCTGACAGCTAGAGTCTCATAAATATTCCTTTATGATGTGGCCCTGCATAGAGAAACAATAGGTGAAAAACAGCTGCTATGATTCAAAGTATTTTCAATTTCTTTCAACAAATTGGTATGTATCTGTGCATGCTATTCATAGTGCTATCAATTTCTTGAAATATATTTGGACCAAAAATGGAAAACAGAGTAATAAAAAAAGGGTATTGGAAAGAACAGAAGCAGATATTAGGAGCCTAGGACACTTCTGAAAAGATAATTTTTCAACCATGTATTTTCTTAGTACCTGGAATGGTCACAAAGGAACAATTAAAGAAGCCATATCTGATCTTAAAATTATAGCATATCCATGTTTATTTTTCATTATGTGAGCAAGGATAGCCCACAAAGAAATTAGAATGAAACATATATAGGCAAGGTTGATAAGATGGACACTTAATAGGAATGCTCTAGATAGAGATTTTTAACTTAGTTCAGAAGATGTTCAGAAACTGATTTCCCTCAACACTGCAAGTAAGTGTTAAAATCTCCCATGCTAGTCAATTATAGTGTTTATTCTCCAACTGTTTTCAGTCTATGGGCAGTGAAGGTAGAATTAAAGAGCAATCACCTTATGAAAGGAGCTTAATGTAGTTTACAACTCTTATTTATATCATCTTCTTAAATGCTGAAATGCTTCATTCAGTAGACTATAGCATAGACTATTTTTATAAGTCTTGCTTATAAAACTGCAATCACTGTGCAATTAAAATACCACTGCAATTAAAGTGTGTGTAATGGAACATTCAGAAATGTACACATGACTTTCCTTTATAACTACCAAGGGAGACATTTTATATTCAAGTCTCCCAACTTACAAGATTCATTTGGCTAACAAGGGAACTTCTTTATTCACACAATAGCTTTATCACACTCCCTCACATGCACACATACATACACACACATTTATGGCAGGGTATTACATGTTTATAAAGATCCAAATGGACATTTCCAGAAGGCTATATTTTTCAAAGTGTGAATTGCTATGTGGAGATAAAATTCACTTGGTGTTATTATTAGATTATTCTTTTATATTTTATTTTTTACAAATGAGAAGAGAAAGTTAGCAACATTGTAACACCAGATATTATTCTGATTGCTTTATCTAAGTTATCTTAATTTAGTCTTAAAACAGGTTGGAAAAGTAGTTCTCTTTTTTAGTTTTACAGAAGAGGAGATATAGGATCAAAGAGGCAAAGTCATTTGCAGTTTTAGGGTTGAAATGCAAATCTAGGAATATTTTATAACAAAACACTTCCAAAATATGAACTCCATCCACCCAGCATTATTTTTACTACAAATATATACTATTAATATATTTTTGATTGTTAGGTAGGCCATGTGAACTTTGAGTGTTTTACTTAAATATAGATAAACCTTCACATATCATCTACTTTCAGCACCTATTTCATTTATTTGTTTGATCTTGAGATCCTGAGGACCCCGGGCCTCATTCCTGTTAAACAGGTTCCCTACTACTGAGCTACAGTCCTAACTCTCAAATCCTGTTTTAATGAAAAAGTTATGAGGATCCAGGAATTTGAGGTGATTATCTTAAGTGCCCAACAAGTGAAAAGGCAGAGTCAAGTTTAGAAAAGTAAAATACCTAACAAGAAAATTGCTTTTTACTGATTGCAGCTTGGCAAGAACTTTTGGCTTAATAACTATTTGAATATTGTAGACTCTGAAAGTTAAACATGGATATTTCAAAATAAGTACTGAGGACACAAATATTACTAGACGTTATAGTTAATCTTCCACATTATCTCATTTTTCCTCCATGTACGGATAGTACCTACTACATAGTGTTATGAGGATTAAATAAAGTAATGAAGTAGAATACTTTGAGCAATCCATGGAATGTGGTAAATTTCTACATATTACTGTTATTGATATCACCAATCTAGCCTTCATTCTCTCTTTGTCTGCTGCATGTATCACTGTCTATCTTCCTTGGAGGGATGCAGCTCTGTTTCCTGAATCCACTTACAAAGCAAAAATACCTGTACTAGAGAAGTTAAGGAAATGATAGACTTTATTAAATAGAAAGTAGGATCATATTTGAATTATTTTAGAAAAAGATTTTTTTTTGATTCCTTTGATCACTGTGATAGCCCCTAAGACAGCCTCCATGATGACCATCCCTTTGTATTTCATGCCGTGTATAATTCCCTCCTCTTGAATGTGGGCAGGATCTCTTATTTGCTATACACTGTATGCAAAGGTGAAAGAACACTGAGATGTGATTAAGATTTCAAGTCAGTCTGTACTTAATTGGTCATAAGGGAAATTGTCCAAGGTGAGTCTGACTTGATCAGATAAGATCTCTTTAAAAAGGAACTATGTCTTCCTTGACCTAGCTTGATGAAGTATTTATCTAATTGGCAAAGCCCTTGTAGTGAAGAACTGTGAGCTAATTCTAGGAAATGATGTTGGCCCAAAGTTGGCAGTCAGCAAATGGCTGGGCCCTTCATTCATATAGATGCAAGGAAATGAATTCTTTAACAGCCTGCATGAATTTAGAAGGAAATTCTTCTCCAATGATGCCTCCACATGGGAGTATAATCCCACCAACATCTTTTTTTTAATGTATTTTTTTTTTTTGGTATGAGGGATCGAACTTGGGTCCTTGCACTTACGAGGCAGGCGGCGGAACCACTGAGCTAAATCACCAGCCCCTCACCAACATCTTGATTGAAGTCTTGTGAGACCCTGAGCAGAGACTCAGATTCCTGATACGCATAAACTGTGAGATAATAAATATGTATTGTCATAAGCTGCTATGTTATGAATAATTTGTTACAAAGCATAGAAAACTAACATGAAATTATGTTTTATTTGATTTGCACCTCTTTAAAGCATATGGTATTGTGGCCTAGAAGGAAAGAATAAGGCGTTTTAAATGGACAGGAAGGAAACAATGCCTTTGTGGTTTACATGTCAATGAATAAAACTTTGGAGAGAACAGTCCTTTCATTTAGGTAGTGATTTCCTTGTAAGTAACTTAAAATCATCAAGTGAGTTACTTCTGTCAAAAGATTTCTCCATCATCAGACAGTTTCTTCCTCTGAAATGCTCACTTCTGTGGTTGAACACAATGAAGAAATAGTTTCATACGTTATTATCCTAACTATAACAGAATTCTACACCATGATTTAACATATATATGGTCTAATTTGAGTTTCATAACAATTTTGTGCAGTGAGAACAAAGGAAATCTGAATTGTGAACCCAATGGTTATCTGAAAACATTAAAGATCCCCAGGAAGTGCTTAAGTGGGTCAGGATTACTTTTTTCAGGTAAAGAAATTGTAGTTCCAAGAGAACAAATGGCTTGCCTAGCAAAGCATGTACACAGAAGTACAATAATTAAAACTCAGGCCATTTGTAACAGAGGCCAAAAGTTATTTTCAGTGATAGCATTTTACTTCTGAAAAGGAAACACATTTAGCTATTAACAGCTATTAACCTTTTTGTTCAAATTTGTATCTCCCCTTAGCTGAAAACCCTGAAGAGGTCCAAGGAGAGATAAAAGGAAATATCATGGGTACGGTGTGCTGTCCAGCCTGTACAATGCCTGGAATATCTGAGAAACCATAGTACAATGGTGGATACCTCAGGGTAGATGTGATAAAGGGCATGTAGTTTGGTAAATGAATCATTAAGGTTTTGAGAGAAATTTTGACTATTTGTTACTCTCTCTGTCTTGGCATTTGAAAGTGAAAAGACATATTTTTCTTTTTGAAAATGAATTTCTAAAATCTTTGAAAAATAATTTTACTTGGCAATATTTTATCTTATTATAATGTAACCTCAAGTAATGATTCATCATTTGAGTCAATGAGAGAATTAGATTGCTTTGGAAACTTCACCATTAGATGCTGAAAAAAATGACAAAGCTGAGTATCACTAGTAGTATCATGCTATCATGAATATGAGATCTTCTGGGTTCTGTTACTCTGAGGTTTTTTGTTTTTCTGCAGTGCAAATATAATTTTTCTAGTCCTTTCAGTGCACAAAGGCATAGGTCGCTGAAAAGAAGCTAAGATTCCCTAAGTCAGAAATTTAATGGTATCGATGCTTAGTAGCCAAAGACTACCAGGAAATACACACAGTTTTATTATTTGCTGAAACAAAGAAATACTGAACATTATTGTGGTATTTGAACAACCAGAAGCTGTGAAGAGGGACATAACATAGAATTTGAGTTAGTGATACTTTTGGTGAATTTCAAAGGACAAGAGTATTTGGTCTGAATTGGGTGCGGTCAGAGCAGTGGCAATTTGGTGACTGGATATTTTAAAATTTTTTATCGAAGAACTGTGAGAAATGGAGTGATCTAAATGGTAAAGAAGCAGCAACCACTCTTGGAAGCTATGAGAAGGGCAGGTTTGAACAATTTTGTGTTTCTCACAATGTTTTTGTTTTTGTCTGATGTCAGTCTTGTGAATTTATATTGATGTTCATTAAGAGAAGATGATACCCAGCCACCAGATAACATCTGTTAGGACTTTTTTTTTTTCTCAGTGGAGATCCAGGTTGTTAATTAATAACTTCTCTACCCCCATCCTCAGAGTCTTTCTGGTGAGGCTATGTCACCTCCCTAAGAATAGACACTAAACTTAGGACTGGTTGCTGAAACTTGTGTATGTCCTGGTCCACAGCAGTTAGATCAGAGATGAGTGTGTCACTCACCGTGGTCCAATGACAGCCAATATCCACAGAATTCTTGCTGAAGCTGCATGGAAAGAGATGAGCTGTTTTGATTAGACCATTTAGACCTAGAGGTTTAAAAGGATTAACATATGTTTGCTGCCTCTACTCCAAGAGCTGTAGGCTCCTACTGTTTAGCAACTGGTCTTCTTGCTAAATACAAAACTGTTTTCTTAGACTTCTCATTTTCATTGCTAAATTTGGAATACGTACTTTCCCATAATGGCTTATCTCTAGAACATATACTTAAGATAATTGAAAATGGTCCATTTGCTTTGCCCTGTATATCAAATTGTTTTTCCTCTTTCTTTTTGCCTTAACTACCTGAGTGCCTGTAAAACATAAAATCTCATATAACTGCCAGAAGTCAGAGTCATCTTTCAGACCAGTACTTCTACTAGCAGGTGAAAAAGGGAGTTCTTGCTGTTGTTCCGCTTTAGAGGTCATTATTTCAGAAGCTTTCAAGAAGGTTCTGGTGGGCATTTTTATGTCTATAAGGGAAGAGCTTTCTTAAGAAGTAAATAAACAGAAAAGCAGATCCAAACATAGAGAAAGATCATCTTATGATAATGTCATTTGACCTTTGTGAATATTTTCTTTAAGTCAGAGTCACTTACGAAATTCTGAGTAATGTGAGCTGATAAATTACTTCTTCGTTTAAAGTATTTTGTGTGGGGCCTGTTATCTGCAGCATGAATGCACTCCTCCAACTTCTTCAAACAAACATTTTAAAGTATATACACGAACTATATATTCCAGACTTGGATATGGTGAAAGTTTAATTAAAAAAGGATTACAATAGGGAGAACACACCGATCTCACAAATCCGAATTTCAAGATCACAGAAAGCTTTTCCTCTCACAGTGTAAAGGAGACACAAGCAGAAATAAACATAATGTTTTAAGAAACAGCTAGACAAGCAAGGGGAAATAGCCACTGAGGTCTTACTGAGGAAATGTGGTCAGCTGATGCCTGAGGGAAGCTGATAAGATAGGCACATTCCACCATTTAGTGAAACTAGTTTGCTAAGGCTCTGCAACAATCAGAGCTCGGAGGCTTATGCCAAAGAGAGAAGCCTAAGGAAAATTTGGTCAAAACAAAGTGAGGATAAGTGGGAAATTGTCAACATTTGGTCAAGTATAATATAGCAGTTTGGGATTCTAAGAATCCACCTGTGTCTTGGTTAGAAGGATGATGATGACTCCTTTATTTCCAATGCTTAATGCTCCAATTAAGAGATTTGTCTGCTACTATGGAGTACCTTGTATTAGGTGTTATCTTTTTTTTTCAAGACAGGATAAGATGGCTTAAATTCTGTTGCCATGAACAATAGGAAAGAAAGGCATCAGAAAAATCTATGAGGGTTTCTAGTGAGGGAGAAGGAAGGGAAAACTCACTGTCCCTCATTCAACCCACACTACGTCACTCTCAGCTCCCTGTTGATAGTATGAGCTCAGGAGATTCAGTCCTTCCATTAGGGCTTATAACTTTTCTTTTTCCTTCTAATATCTCTGTTTTTGGCACTTCCACGCGGCACTGGTTCCCTGATTTGTTTCCCAGCTGCCATGAAGTGAGCAGGTTTAAGTCACCACACCCTTCACCCATTATGTTCTTGCCTTGGAGCCAGCTGACCATAGACTGAAACTCCTGACCAAGGGTCAAATAACCCTCTACGCCTTTAGCTTGTGACTGTCAACTTATTTTGGCCACAGCAACAAAGATCTGACTAATATAGGTGAGTTTGCTGAACTGTGCATCAGAGAGTTACTCATTTTGATAACAATGTAGTTGCCTTTCAGATCTAGACTTATTGCACGAACTACAGGATGTGCTATTGTTCTCATTTACCAACTGAGAGCTTTCTTAATCGCAACTTAATGAGATATTTGTCAAAATTACTTTTATTTCACCCCTAAATGCTGGACAGCATCTCTAAATTGTAACGAGGGAAGGAAATGTTCCTTCCTAATAAGAAAAAATATAACTGGCTCAATTTAAATAAGAAGTATGAATTTTAGAAAATTTCAAACTCTATTATTTAGTGCCCCAAACACCAAAAATACATTTAGAATATATTCAAAATAATACCTATACAAATACAAATTGTTCTATCAGATAGTGGAGCCACTGAATATTTTTGTTTTAATAGGATATAACTTAACTATTTTCACTTAGTATAAGGAATATGTTAGTGATACCCAAATGAGAGAGAGTTAATCTATGCTCATACTTCCATTCCGTGATTCAGGCCAAAAGTTAAGACAGGTCTTTGCTAATGGATGGATTGTTTATTTTAGGGTTTTCCACTGGGAAGAAGAGAAATTAGAGTTTAATTAGCAGACTGTAGACCAAACTGTGCATATTTTATACTGTGCATTTTGTAATTACTTCACTTACTTTTTAACATGTTTTAATTAGTTAAAACTATAGAGTTATTTATACATATAAAAATGAGAAATGGAGGTAAATTTTTTCCTGTACTTTTGTGGCTTCATGTGATAAAGTTGTGCATAAGTTAGGAAGGGATCCAATATAGATTAGCTTCATGCCTCTTAAAAATGGGGCTAAACCTTTATATACTAAAAAGGGCAGATTGCACGTAACAATCTATTTGGGCTTCTCTCAGTGCATGATCAAGAACTCATTGTGTGTCTGTTATCAAAAAGACAACAAATACTGGCAGGAATGTGGAGAATGCACACTTCATACACTATTGGTAGGAATGTAAATTATTGTAGTCATTATGAAAGACAACATAGAGGTTTCTCAAAAACATTAATTTCTCCAAACTACCATATGATCAACAATCCCATCATTGTGTACATATACAAAGGAAATGAAATCAGTATGTTGAAGAGACGCTTGCAATCCCATGTTTGTTGTAGGATTACTCATAATAGGCAAGAAATGGAATCAACTTAAATGTCCATCAACTGATGAATGAATAAAGGAAACATGGTATATGATTTGTGTATCAGAATACTATATAGTCATGAAAAAGTATAAAATCTTGTCACTTGCAACATCTTGGATGGAACTGGAAGATATAATATTAGAAGAAAGAAGCCAGGCACAGAAAAACAAGCATGATCAGACTCATTTGTGGAATCTAAAAAAGTTGATCTCAGAAATTGACAGTAGAACAGTGACTGGAGGTAGTAGGAGACTGGAAAGAGTAGGGGAGAGGGGTATGAGAAGATGTTTCTCGGTGGGTGCTAAGTTATAGGTAGACAGAAACAAAAATTTCTAGTATGTTTTGCAGAGCAGGGTGACTATGGATAAGAAAAATGTAACGTGCAATTCAAAAATTTAAAGGAGGCCCAGGGATTTAGCTCAGTGGTTCCACCGCCTGCCTCACAAGCACAAGGTCCTGAGTTCGATCCCCAGTACCAAAGAAAAAAAAATTTAAAGGACAGAATTTTCAGTTTTCATGTTAAAGAAATGATAAATGTTTGAGGAGACAGAGCTATTTAATATAATTTAAATATTACATGATGTGCACATATCAAAACATTGTTATCCCATTAATAAATGTGTGCGATTTTTATTTTTTATGTGCTAAATAACTTTAATTTAGAAATTCATTCACAGAATAATAGTTACAACATGAAAATATTTTCTAAATATGAACTCTCTTTTCCTTCCTTCTCTCTTTTTCCCTTTCTTTCTTTCTTTCTTTCTTTCTTTCTTTCTTTCTTTCTTTCTTTCTTTCTTTCTTTCTTTCTTTCCTAAAGGCCTTTTAGTCTACCACTTCTAACCCAATGAACAAATACAGTCATGTGCTGCTACTAGAGTCCCTTCCAGTGGTGCGATTTCCAATAAAGTTTTTTTTAAAAAACAAAATGTCGCAAGTGTTGTAATTTTTAAAAACATTTAAAATCACATGTCACATGTTGGCAACCTCTTTAGTTCTGGAAGCCTAGATGTAGCAAAGTAAGAATTTAAAATTGTCCTTTAGAAGACTGACAAAAGTTGAGAGAGGTATTTTTATAGACTATACCTTCAGCATTTTACAAATGATGTACGCATCTTTCAGTGTGTTGTTGGGAACTCTCCACTGATCAAAGGAAGTACATTGTTGTGGTTTTCCCCTTGCCCACTCTCCTTGTTGACCTCTGGCCTCTCCCTGGCCTTACTCAGTTTGATCTGGTGAGGCAGGATCTGCTTCACTTGGGACACAGAAGCTGTGCAGGATCCTGGGATCTACACATTTCCATGAAACCTCGATGGCTACCTCTCCTACTAGGGCACCTCTGGGCACCTACCAGTCACACTAAGTAGCTTTCAGACACAATAGCTTCTATGCTGAAAATTGCAGGACTCAGTTGGAATTATGGGTGGGCAGGATCAAGGGGCTACACCAAACAAAACAGGTCATTGCTTCCTCAAAGCCTAGCAGGGTTCTCAAAGCATGAGCATATTGGCACAGGAATTCCTGGTTCCCAGTTTACCAGCAAGTTGGTAACCCAAAGCCCACTGGAACCTTATCAGGGTGGCATGCTGTTGGTAAAGAGTGTCTGGGGGCACCAATATGACTTATGAATGTGGCGGGAAGGTTCCCCTTGGCAACAGCATAACATCCTGACAGTACCCAGAAGGGCCCTGCATGTGAGCAAACAGATGGTCACGATGCTGGTTTCCCAGCAGGCAGGAATGGCAATGGCCAGAAGAGCCTTCTTGGCTCCCTGATTGCTTTTTTGTCTGTGTGCATAAATTTTTAAATTTGTTGTAGTCCCATTTGTTGATTCTTGTTATTTCCTGTACTACCGGAGTACTATTTAGTCATAGGCCTGTGCCTATGACTTCAAGTTTTTCCCCTATGTTTTCTTCTAGCAATTTCAAGTCTTATGCCTAGGTTCTTGAATCAATTTGTATTGAATTTTGTGCAGGATGAGAGATAGGGATATAGATTCAGACTTGTACATATGGATATCCAGGTTTTCCAGCACCATTTGTTAAAGAGGCTGTTTTCTCCTGTATTATGGCTTGTATCTAGATGTCCCCTCAAAGCTTCATGTGGTCACAGGTGGGGGGTTTAGAAGGTGGTTGGATTAGCTTGTGTGAAAGTAGATTAAAGGTTTAATACTGGGATTAAGGGTATGGATAATGGAAGCCCCATCATGAGTGTGGGTGGCATCAATCAATAGGCTTACAGCCTGAATGGAATATAGGGAGGGAAGGAAGGCAGGCTTGCTGCTGCCACTGCTGCTTGCTGCTTTCTTCCTGGCCTGCCATGCCATGGACTGTATTTCCTCTATGATGCCATTCTTTCATGCCACCTTTCCTTGGAACCAGCCAGCTAAGGACTGAAACTTCTACAAACTGTGAGCTGAAGTAAAACTTTCCTCCTTTAACTTTGCATATTGGGTATTTTGTCTCAGCAATGAGAAAAGTAACTAAGACATTTGGTTTCATGTTTTTGATTCCTTTGTTGAGGATCAAATGACTATAGTTGGCAGTGGGAGAAGAAATCAATTAAATCTCTATCAGAGAAGACAGAATATATGTAACTCAAAAAGCTCAAAAACAATCGGACCAGAATGTGGTAATCCAAAAGGATAGGCTGTAGGATTTTTTAAAATTATAGTATGCTTTTAAACAGTACAACTTATTTAACATTTTCATCATGTCATATAGTTACCTTTCTTTTTATGGTAAGAGTACCTAAAACCTACTCCTTTTTTTTCAAATTTGCACCATAGAATATTATTATCTATAATCTTCATGCTGTACATTACAGCTCTAGGCTTATTCAAGCCATACAACTGCAGCTTCGTAGGCTCTGACCTATATTTCCCAATCTCCATCATGTCTCCACTCGGGTAACCACCTTTCTACACTCTATGTATTTGATTTTTTAAAAAAGATTCCACATACAAGTGAGATCATATGATAGTTTTCTTTTCTGTCTGGTTTATTTCACTTAGAAAAATGTTGGCTAGGTCTTAAATTCCAACAACTCCTTTTAAATCTCTAAAAGTCGGAATAATATTTCTGTGTGTGTGTGTGTGTGTGTGTGTGTGTGTGCAGTCTATTCATTTGTGGATAAACACAAGTTATTTATGTATCTTGATTATTGTGCTGCAATAAACATAGGAGTATTGATACATCTTTAAAATACCAATTTCACTTTCTTTGTGCATATACCCAGAAGACATTGCTGGATCATATGATATTTCTACTTTTAATTTCTTTAGGAACCTTAATGCTGTTTTCCACAATGGCTGCACCAATTTACATTACCACCAATAATGTAAAAGTTTTCCCTTTTTTATACACCCATACCAGTACTTCTTAGCTCTTGAATTTTGATAAGAGTTATCAATAGGTATAATGTGATATCTCAAGGTTTTGATTTGCATTTCACTGATACTGATGTTGAGCACTTCTTCATATACTTATTGACCATTTTTGTCTTCTTTGGAGAAATACCTGTTCAGACAATTTGCCCATTTTCAATCAGATTATTTACTTTTTTGCTATTGAGTTTCTTATACAGCTTATTTTAAAAATAAACACTATTGAATGTGATCTGAAAATACATTCTCTTACTCTGATGGCTGCATTTGTATTGTGTTGATTATTTTTTAACTGAATAGAAGTTTTTTAGATTGATATAATCTCATTTGTTTGTTTTTTGCTTTTATTTTCTGAGCATTTGTGTTCTAATCAAAAAACAATTGCCAAGACCAAAGTCAAGGAGATTTTCCTGTATGTTTTCTTCTAGTAATTCCATAGTTTAAAGTGTTACATTTAAATCGTTAGTCTATTTTGAGTTGATTTTTGTGTATCATATACAATAAGGGTCCAATTTTTTTTTTCATTTAGCTATTTACTCTTCCCAAAACCATTTATAGAGAAGACTATTATTTTCGCATTTTGGATTCTTGGCATCATTATTGAAAATTAGTCGACTGTATGTGTGTATGTAATACTGTATGTATTTCTGGCTTCTCTGTTTGGTTTCATTGATCTATGTGTCTGCTTTTATGCCAGGACCATACTCATTTTCATCATTATTAACTTGCAATATAATATAATATCAGAAAGTGTGATGCCTCCAATATTCTTTTTCTTTTTTTAAAATTAATTTTGTTCAGGTTTGTTGGTGTACATCTGTAATCCCAGTACGCTGGGAGGCTGAGACAGGAGGATTGCAAGTTTGAGCCAAGCCTGGGCAACTTAGCAACTTGTAGAGACCCTGTCTCAAAATAATAATAAAATAAAAAAGAGCTAGGGATGTAGTTTAGTGAGAAGGCCTTAGCTTCAGTCTACAGCACCACACACAAAATGTTCATTCCTCTTTTTTTTTTTTTGGTACAGGGGATCAAACTCATGACATTGTGCTTGTAAGGCAGGTGCAGTGCCACTGAGCTAAATCCTCATCCCTGTTAATTCCTACTATTCTTTCTTCCATGAAAATATAAAATATGGAGATTCTTACAATGCATATAACTTGAGTTTTAATATAATCTTTAGCTTTAATATTTCCATTTTATAATGTAGGCTTTTTATAAATGTAACTTGTTATATTACATAGAGAGTTTCCTTTGGTTAGATTGTTTTGGTT
Source organism: Heterocephalus glaber (assembly GCF_000247695.1). The sequence goes on along the minus strand of NW_004624787.1, from coordinate 2,115,490 downwards.
ACTTGGGAAGTTTGTGATTTCATACAAAATTAAGAATTATTTTTCCTATTTCTGTGCAAAATGTCATTAGAATTTTGATAGAGACTGTGTTGAATCTCTATATTTTTTGGGTCTTATGGACATTTTATAACTAATTTTTCCAATCCATGAACACAGGATTTCTTTTCATTAATTTTTGTTTTCTTCAATTCCTTTTATCAAAATTTTGTTATCCTTTATGTACAAAACTTTCACTTCCTTGGTACATATTTCATTTTCTTATATCATTATTGGTATAAATACAGGTTTTTATGCAAGTGTTAAATTTTATTCTACAATTACATACACACACTTTGATCAACAGTAATATCAAAGGAGTATTATTTTGGGTCACTGGTCTCATTAGAATTGGCCTCATTACCACATAGGTGTAATAAGAATGGTAATTTTTTGTATAGGGCTTTTAAGTTTGTTACGCTGAAACTTCTTACAAAGAATCTTAGATTTGACTTTTTTTTTGATTAAATTTTTTATTGGCGCTTTTTCGGTATACAATACATTTACATTTATCTTAGGGTGCTTGTACCTGTACATAATGTATCTTGGCTCTTATTTTTTCCCCATTACCTGTGCGCCCTTCACTCCTCCACCCTTTCCTATTTACATAGACTTCATTTCCATTTTTTTTCTTTTCTCATAATTTTTCCTTTCCATGCTTTCCTTTACCCACCTCCTCCCACCATCCCTGCCCCTTTGGACCTTTTCCTATTTCAAAGTATCAATTATTAGTTATCAATCCTTTTAGTCCTTAGAGAAACTATTCGGTATTTACACATGTGTGTCATATTAATTTCACTTAAGAGTATGGCCTCAATATGCATCCATTTAGCTATAAATGGCTCTAGTTTCTCTTTCTTTATGGCTGGGTAGTACTCCATTTTATAAAAAAAACCACATCGTCTTCATCCAGTTTCCAGTTGATGGGCACTTGGGCTGTTTCCAAGCTTTAGCTATTATAAACTGTGCCGCTATAAACATGGGTGCACATATATCTCTGTGGTATGATTCTTATAATTCTTTTGAGAAAATACCCAGCAGGAGAATAGCTGGGTCAAATGGGACCTCCAGCCCTAGTTCTTTGAGGTATCTCCATACTGATTTCCATAGTGGTTGCACCAGTCTGCACTCCCACCAACAATGGAGAAGTGTTCCTTTCTCTCCACACCCCTGCCAGCATTTGTTACTGGTTGATTTCTTGATAGCAGCCACTTTTTCTGGGGTGAGGTGGAATCTCAGTGTTGTTTTCATCTGCATCTCTTGAATGACCAGTGACATTGAACATTTTTTTATATGTTTATTTGCTGCTTTTACTTCTTTGTCTGACAAATGTCTCTTCATTTCAGATGCCCATTTTTGAATTAGGTCTTTGAATTTGGGGTGTCTGTTTTTTTCAGTTCTTTATATATTCTAGATAGTAGCCCTTTGTCTGAGTTATAGCTGCTAAAAATTTTTCCCACATTGTAGGTTGTCTGTTAGCTCTGTTGGTAGTCTCTCTTGCAGTGCAGAGGCTTTTTAATAAGATGAAATCCCAGTTGTTGATTCTTTCTGCTAGTTCCCGTGCTACTGAGGTCTTGTTCATAAAGTCTTTTCCTATGCCAATATCTTCAACCGTTCTACCTAACTTATCTTCCAGCAAGTTTAGTGTTTCTGTCTTAATATTTAGATCTTTAGTCCACTTAGATCTTAGTTTAGTGCATGGTGATAGATATGGGTCTAGTTTTAATCTCTGACAGGTTGAAATCCAGTTTTTCCAACACCATTTATTAAATAGGCTATCTTTCCTCCAATGAGGGTGGTTGGCTCCTTT
>NW_004624787.1:2089180-2110029 GCF_000247695.1 Heterocephalus glaber | reverse complement strand
GATTATTTCTGCTTTGAATTTTTCTAGAGCCTCATTCATCTGTTTTGTTACTTCCTGTGCTATCAGTTCAGGGTGTCCAGGTGGTTGATTATCCAGCTTTTCCGCTTCATTTCCCCTAGAAATTGCCTTTTTTGGGTTGGAAGTCTGGGTTTTTGACTTGCTTAAATGTCTTCTCATTTTTGTTTTTGGTACTGTCCTTGGTTTAGTTCCTGGGTTGATACTATGAAGTTGTTTATTGTAAGTATGTTGATGTATTTAAAACCCTTATGGAATGATTGCTTCTCAGAAGTGTCTTCCAGATATAGCTGGTCTTTAGGTTTTGAGTCTCTAATGACTCTGAGGCTATCTCATTTTCATTATACCAGGAAGAAAAACTGTTTAGATCAATCATGACACCTTAGCCCAAGTCATACCATCAGCAACACCATAGCATCAAATACCTCTTAGAGAATGACAATTTGTGGTAGTTATTAATCTATCACCTTTAAAAAATAAAGGGCCTCCTTCAAAGAGTGTCTCTGCTGTCACAATAGACAACGTGGGCAGCAGTGTGCAGTTATAGGTCAATGAGTCTCAGTAAGCTAGTCCCAGACCCATGACATTCAGGCAGATTTCTGGTTGCAAGTCCCAAGCTGAGCTCCCTGTCCTCCTGCAGGGTTGCACTCTGCAAGTTCCTACTGCAGGTTTCACCTGGTTTTCCCTTGAAGAAAGTCCAGGTTCTGATGGGAGCTGATGATCCCTCCAACTTACCAATCATGGTGGTCTGGTGTGCCTTTATTGCAGAGATTCCCTTCACTTTTCCAGTGGGCTTGTTTTCATCAGGCGCTCTCTCTGTTGTTCACTTGTGGCACTCAGAACAATGGCTTTTATGTGCCCCGTGCCTCTGCAGTGTGTAACCAAGTAGCTGCACAGCCAAGAGGCCAGAGGCCGGGGAGTGGGGGAGTGCTGTTGGAGGCGCCCACATGGCCAAGCCGTCAGCTGCTGGGCCTGCCCAGGGGGTCCTCCTCACCCTGTACTGGTGGCTGGTGGCAAGCCTGTCCTTAGATTTGACTTTTAAATGCTTCTTGAGGTTACAAATCCAAGCCAAGAATTTGCCATCATGTTCTGCCTACAGTAACTATACTTGTGGATGGATTTCTCTATTACTAAGGTCACTATAATATCCTAATCTTCCTTGGTCTGTGAGGAAGTGATTTTGCTTACTAATTTGTAATGCTGGAAAACTTAAAAATTAGGTACTAGTTTTCCCAGGAGAGCTTGTAAACATTGATGCCAAAAAGTCAACTTTAGCTCCTTAAGAGTGTCTAGTCATCTCATTAAATGAGCATCATTCTCAAATATGACATTCTAATCAAAGCTTTGATTGTATAAACAATGTTTCTAATTTCATTCTGTTAACAAGGACAGATTTTTATTAAACATATGCAAATAACTATATTGTAATGAAAATAAGAATGTTCAATAAGAGCTGCTGAATTATGGAGAGGCCAAGCAGGAAGAGAAAGATAAATGTTTCATTTCATTTTATAAAAGCATAGACTACTATATTATTATGTTAGAAATAGCTTAAGGTAACAAAGAATGGAGAACCTTATATTCAGAAAACAGGCCATTAAAGTACCAGCAATGTCTCTAGGAACGTCCATAATCATGCTTCATCAGTTAATTCTATCCTTTGTAAGTAAATTCCTCTTCCACTTAATATTGGTTGCCAGTCTCCTAAACCCATCTCTGTTTTTCTACCAAAGTTATAGAAATCCTGACACAGGCTACTGTATTGTCTCAAAGTTGTGTAAGTGACGCCACAAGAGATCTGTGCCTATGAGTATCCAGCTTGTGTAGTCCTTTTACACAGTTCTCTGAGGTAATCCATCCTTGTTAAAGACAAGCATTGTGGACTGTTTTATTGAAAGTGCATTCAGGGAGGCATCAGAGTAAAACAACAAACTATCTGCACATGACAGAAGATGTAAACTGGTTGTAGTTAACTTATTACTCATAATTTTCAAAATTAAATATCTGATGAAATTTCATTATAAAAATAATGTGCTTTAATGAATGTTTGTTTTGTGGCATGAAAAATCAAGTAAAAGTCAATAAAAATATTTTAGACCAACTATGTAGAGCACAATGATTAGCCTTATTTTCAAAGAACAGTGAATTGTCCCATTGCTGGACAAAACAACTGACTTGACAATTTCAAGGAGGAGAGGTTTATTTTGGCTCACAGTTTCAGAGGACTGAGTCCATGATCAGCTGTCTCCAAGGCAGGGATATCATGAAGAAAGTGTGAGGGAGCAACGAGCTGCTCAATTTGTGGTGGCTGGGAAGCAGTTCAGAGGAACAGTGCCAGGGAGGAGGAAGTCAGGGATCAGTTACAGACCAAAAAATCATACCTCCATAACCTACCCAGAAATGTTCTGTACTAATCCCCAGGCTTTTCCAAAGCCAATCAAGTTGGCAATCTAGTTTGTCACAAGCAAATAACTAATTCATGAAAATTGATATACATAATTTTTATGAAGAAAATAATATAGTATGTAATATATAATAAGCCTGAGACATAATATTCCAAAAATATATTATTTAGTCAGAATATACCAAGAATATATTAATTATATAGAGTGAAGATATTCAGTAAGTCTAGAGTATGTCCTAAACATCAATGTATTAATAAAATGCCATAGAAAAGGAATGTGATTCCCTGTTGAAAACTATTGACTTAGAACATACTGGATTCAACTTTAAGAAGTAAAACTGTGGGTAGTTAACATTTTAAGAAATAACTCAAAAAGTACTGTACTGTTTGTTGCCTAACATGAGACAAAACACCACCAAGAATTTGATAAATATAAACATCATAGACATCAAGGGCACTGAAATTTCTCAAAGAACTTCATATAATTTCTAAAATATTCATATTAACAACATCTTATCCATGTAGATTTAGCCTGTGGAAGGCTAAACCTCTCTTCTGATTTGACATTACTTCCTATGAAACTCATAATATATGAAATAATCCTAATTTTTTCAAGTACATCTCTTTATACAAGGTGAAAGAATAATTCCTTTGTCATTTTTCAGGGGCCTTCTGGGAAATGCAGAGACAATTTTAGGTGCAAATGATAACATTTAGGATCTAATTTAAGGAAAGCAAAACGTCAAAAGTTGTCAGGAGATTTGAACATGAGGTGATTAAATAGAATCATGAGGTGAGTGACAAACAGAACTTGCCTACCTATATAATCTAAGTGACAATGATTTTAAAAATAAATATAGGAGATAACATGATTATAAAATACCAAACTTTAGGTTTTTTTTTAACATGAGACAAATTTGTTTTCTTAAATATTCAAGAACATGAGAAAGTCAACATAATGCACGTGAAAGTACTCTGATAAGACAGACTGTTTTCAAAGCTAGTTACTAAAGCAGTAAGGAAAAGTCTCTTACAATTCCTCTTACTAAAGCAAAACAATAATCCAATAAAATAGTGTCATTTTAATAATAGAAAACAAAATTCTAGTTTAGCATCTCTATAATATTTGCCAACAGAGCTCTTTTAAATACCTTAGAAATGAATTTAGCAAGCTTAGTTCACTTTGACCACAGCAAAATTCCCTTTTCATGAACATTTCACAGCTTTGTATATACATTCAAGTTTTGTCCTATCTTTTTTTGTTTCTCATTCTGAAACAACTAGTTCTTTTGTAATTTTTATTTTATGAAAAATAAAAGAAATTTTTATAATGAAATAATAAGAAATGACAACAGTTATTGCACTGTGTACTATTATCTTCAGAGAAGTTACTCAGTACAAGAAATAAACCAAAAAGATTTTTGCAAGAAATAAACAGATAATAACAAAATTCTTTTATTTTAAAACAAAAGTATTCCTTTTTCCTTAATGAAATAAAAAATTTATATGCCTTATATAGAATATTTATTATAAATTTTAACCATTGGTAGCATCCGTTTTACAGAGAAATTTGGAGGTGAATAACTGTGAACTATCTGTCATACTCCAGTATTTGAATAGTTTTGCTTTTTGTGGGGTTTTTGGTGCTGAGGAGTGAACCCCGGGATTGAAACATGCTAAGTATATATTCTACCACTGTGCTACACCCCTCAGCTCCTATACAAACATTTTTATAAAAGACTAGCAAAGCTTATAGATGTATATCTCTCATCATTTTATAGCTGTACAAAGGATATCAGAAAATTCCTAAAGTAAAATTTCTTTCCCTTTTCTGAAGTAGTTCTAGAAGTCCGCTTTTGTGACCATCCTAGTTGTGCTGTTGTGGCTGCCTTGATATCCTGAATTGATTCAAACTGTTTACATTTTTTGGTCATTTTGATTTTGTGGAAGAGCCAGAAGTTGCAAGGTGCCAGCCCCAGTGAATAACGGAATGAAGACAAATTAATATTCTTACAAGCTTGCTCTTTGATTGGATGACACTTGGCAGCAGTACTCACCTTTGTTTTGATAATAACTCATAAAGACACTCAGAAAAGAGGACTTCCAGAACTGCTTCAGAAAGTGGCAAAAGCAATGGCATAAGTTTGTTTGAAGTAAAGTATTTTGAGGGGTGTTAATGGCAGTGTGTCTTTTACTGTAATGATTTTTTTAAATTTAAACATTCCCAGTATATTTTGATCGAACCTCATAACTGGTAGGAAATCTGGTAGCCAGGAGGTCCTTCAGTTAACCACAAAGACAGAATATGTTGACAAAAAAGTGTTTTATGTAGTAACATTTTGGATCAATGGTTACTAATAGGCCTCTGTGTTCCACCACATAGGAGCAGGCTGGTACAAATTAGTGTCCTCAGGAACCCATTGTATAGGATGGCTAGTCACCAAATGGATGAGGAGGATATCTATGCATGCTCAGGAGTTTCTGGACATTCCCCATCTTCTAAGGGCTAGAGTTTCTGGACATGTCTTCAAGGCAGTAATGCACTGGCAGACAATATCCAGAAGAGTCTCAGGGACAAAGAAGGAAGAATGACCAATACCCAAGAGTCTCTGGATTCTATAGGAAAGTTGATAGTCTAAAGAGTACATAGTTCCCTAACACACAGGCAGGCTTGCGGGTGTGCAACTCTAAAGACCTATGCAACTCTAATGTGTGGGCCAGCTGGTGGGTAGAATGTCTCCAGAGACAACAATGCATGAGGATAGTGGCAAAAGGCTCTAGGGTCCATAGCACAAGGGTTGAATGATGGTCAGAAGGGCCCTTGGTTCCTTTGGCAGAGATTTGGTCTCTTTTTTACATCATATGGGCAGGCTGGCTGCTAAAGAACCTTCAGTTTCTTGACTCTGGGACAGAATGGGGGATGAAAGGAGACAGTAAACTCTAGGTAGCAAAAAGTTGGCTGACTAGGAAGTTCTCTAGGATACCAAAAAAATGGATGTATAGTGGCCCAAAAGGCTCTAAAGCACAAGGAATCCGGAAGAGCTCTTGATAATGGAGTTTGTATTTTACAGTAAGAGTTACTTTGCAATCATATGGATCTTGAAGACATCTGTGTGGGGTGTTCTGGTCACTGAAAGAGCACCCAGGGCAGCAGTGTATAGGGAAAATTGTGTTTAGAAGCACCCCTAGGGAATCTACACCCTGCCAGGCATGTGTTCACAGGAGCCCTTGGCCTGGATTGGATGCTACAGATAAAGGCTAAAAGTACTCTTAGCTCCACAGCTGGTCAAATTGCTGATAGCCTATGCATCCACATATCCACAGTACAAAGATGGACTAGGGAATGGAAGTGCTGTTGAAACTCTGGTGGGTTTGCCTGTTGGTAACCGGAAGTATCCCCACTGGTGTGGATAAACGATATACTATAAGTGATAAGGGTCTTGCTTCTTCAGCTTGTGGGCTAGCTGAGGATCTGTATGGCCCCCAGTTCTGTATGGCCAGTACTGTGACCAAAATTGTTCTTTTTTTCCACAGCAGGAAACAAGCTGTTCCTCAAAGAAACCTTGATTCCCCAGCAAACAGATAAGCTGGCTGCCAAGTGAAAGTAGGAATCCTTGGTGGCGGGATGTCTGGTAGCTGAATTGCTGGAATATTATGTCACAGGTAATCATATAGGGCATTGAATTCATTTTCTGGTGTTGTCACCACAAAATTCTACAGATAGGGATACTAAACAACACAAATTTATTTGATCATAGCTCTGGAGGCCAGGAGCCGAAAATTAAGGTGTTGACAGATTTGGTTTCTTCTGTGTCTTCTGTCTTTTACTTGAAGCCTTCTCACTGTGTGTCTTTCCTTGTTCTAATTTTCTCTTCTTATAAGGATGTGTCATGTTAGATTATGACCTACCCATAAGACCTCATTTATCTTTATTATCTCTTTAAAGACTCTATTTCCAAATACCATCACATTATGAGATACTGGGTATTTTGACTTAAACATATGAATTTTAGGGGAATGTAATTCAGGTATAACATACCCCTTGCATCAACAACCTGGATGCAGTATTGTTAATTGTGTCCAATATTCTATGACACAAGAACAGGCTAGTGCCCATAAGGATCCTCAAGCCTGAAGTCAGGGGGTAGTCTGGTCATTGATAGGGCATCCAGGGTATTAGTGCAGGGGCAAAGTTTGATTGGAAGTACCTGCCAGCACTCTGTCAACCAGGTGTCAGTTAGAGTCCAAGACCTACAGAAGAATGAGTAAATAGATGGTGAAAGGATTCAGTTGAACAGCTGGCAGGCTAATGGTTAAAAGAATACTTAGCTTCCCAGAACATGGGCAGGCTTGGGCCTCAAAAGGTTTATGGACCCTAGGAAGTGGGTTGGAAGGTATTTGAAAGATCCCCAAGGAAGCTAGTGAAGGAATGCCAATAGCTGAAAGAGTATTCATTTTCATTGCACACAGGCCAGTTAAGGATAGAAAGGGTAATCAGTTTCTCAACACAATGCTTATTCAGTGACCAAAATAATTCTGGTTTGTACAATACACAGAGTAATGACTCAAAAGCCTTCACTTTTCACCACATAAAGTCAGTAGGAACTTAAATCACCCCCAGAAGTAAAGCTTATAGGAAGTGGCTGGCTAGAAAATTTCCCTGACATGAGTAATAGAGGTATGGTGGCCGAAAGGGGTAACAGCATTCTAGACAGACAGATGGCTATCATGTGGGAAATTTTCCAAAGCACAAAAGCAGGCTAGTACCCATATGGGTCTCTAGAACACTGGAGTTGGGGTGGTGCTCTTGCTGAAGGGGCACCCAGGGCACTATTATATTAACAAATTGTACTTAGAATTTCCCTTGGGTAACCAGCATTCTGCCAGGCACGTGTCCAGAGTAGCATTAAGTTAACACAGGGTAAGAAAGTGCAGAGCTCAAAAGGCTTTTAATTCCACAGTAGGCTGGACTGCCAGCAGCATGTAAAGCCTCAGATCACCAGGACAAAGGCAGCCAGAGTTGTGGAAACTTAAATATTAGAGAACAGGCTAACCATTGGCCAGAAGTTTCCATAGGGCTCCAGCTCGTGTACAGACAGTGAACAAAATGGCTTTTGGATTCTCAGCTTGAAGGTTAAATGAGGACTGGCAGAACTCATGTTTTCTTCAATGGGGGCTAGAAATATAACTGAATGTGCTCTTGTTTCTATATGAAGCAGTAGGCAGATTAGTGAAGTATCTTTAGTTCCTGGTATGATTTAGATCTAAAATGTCCCCCAAAAGTCTCATATGTTTGAAAGTGATTGGATCATGGGGGTACTATACTTATCAGTGAATTCATCCATCGATTAGCTCAGTAGCTGAGCGTGCTCTTAGGAGGTGGAAGCTGGATAAATATAGGTTACTAGGAGCATAACCTGGAAGGGAGTATTCTCATCCTCAGTTCTTTCCTTTGCTCTCTCCTTTCTGACTACCAGGGGTTAAACAGATTTCCTCCAACATCCCCCTCTCCCACATTATTTCTGTCTTGCAGCCAATCAACCATGAACTGAATACTGTGAGACAAAAGCCAAAAGAAACCTCTTGTTATGGTTTAGATCTTAAATGACCCCCAGAGACCTCATGTGTTCAGAGGAGGGGCTTCTGGAAAGTGATTGGATCACTTGCTCTTAAGAAGTAGGATTTGGTTAGAAGTGGTAGTTCACTAGAGGTAAGACTTAGAAGAGTATATCTTCCTCCCTGGATCCTGTCTTCACTCTCTGCTTCCTGGACTCCTTGATGTGAGCAGCTTTCCTTCATGGAAGGTCCTTCCACCATGTGATTTCGGTGTTTTGTGCCTACTAACCATGGATTGAAATTTCTGATTCTGTGAGCCAAAACAGTCTCTCATCCTTTAAATTGTGGGTATGAGGAATTGTACCTCAGGGAGGAGAAAGGCAAGACACCTCTCCTGCTTTAAGTTGTGGGTGTTGGACATTTTATCCCTGTGATGGGAAAATGACAAATTTTGGTACTAGAAAACTGAGGTAATTTCTGTGTCTGTACCTAACAATGTGGTTTAGAAACTTTTGGAACTTGTTTGTGGAAGGAACTTGAAAAGCATTGGTGATGTGGGCTAGAAAAGTCAGAATGCTGTAAACAGATTTTGATGGATGATTCTGGTCAGAGTTCAAAAGATAGGATGCTAATAGGAATACAGTCAGTAAAGGCCTGGTTTGAAAAGTTTTAGTGGAGAACAAGGGCTCCATTGATGATCGGGCTAGAAACCATGTGTATTACACTCTAGCAGAAAGTTTATCTACTTTTTGCCCATGTCTTGAGAGTTTGCAGGAGACTGAGATTAAGGGTGGTGAACTAATTGATGTGATGGAGGAAATTTCAAGACAGCTCAATGTTCAGTCTGTGGCACCGGTACTGCTGGATGCTTTTAGCCAGATTATCATTGAGAATCAGGAGGAAAATCAGAGAGAATGATTTGAAAAGTTTGCAGTTTCACCAGAAAGATAGGACCTGAAAAGTTGAGCCCTGGAAAAGTTGGTTGCTGAAAAGATTAGCATTTGAAAGAAGGCATGTACTTTGCAACAGGACAATAAGAAAGGTGGCTTGAAGAGATCTCCAGAATTGGCTAGTCCCCACCCTTCATAGGTTCAAGTTTGCAAAACTGTAAAGCTTTCATTTGAGAAGAGAGTCCCTGGGACTGCTCAGAAAAGCCTTGAGGGGAATTGGTTCCTTGGGATTCATTTCAATGTGCTCAGTAATACTAGCACTCAGAGACTGCTAAAGTAGTAGTCTAAGGCAGCCAGGCTACTGCTCAAGCTGGTGACATACCTTGGCATTATTTACCTGGTGCTGTTTTTGCAGGCATGTAGAATACAAGAGTTGGGAGGTCATGGAGGCTTCTACTCAGATTTCATAGGAAGACCTGGGATGCCAAGCAATGTACCTTTGAGAGAGCAGGGCATGAAGCTGTAAGAGTAAAGCCAAAGGTGGAGTGGAGACACCAGACATCGGGATGTTGGAAATGAGAGGAACCTGGATCATTAGCTGAGGAAAGCCTCAAGTAGTGAATGGAGCCAGCCCAAGAGAAAGACCATGTGAGCTGAAACAGACAATGCAATTGGGGAAGGCTGCCCAAGCCCTTTGAACCTCACATCTTTTCATAACTTTCCTCATGTTTCACACATGAAACCCCAGGATTTAATGCTTGTCTTGTTGGCTTTTGGTCTTGTTTTGGTCCTATTCCTTTCTATCCCCATATTTCTTCCTTTTGTAATAAAAATGTTTACTTTGTGCCATTATATGTTGGTTGTATTTAACTTTCTATTTTCACAGGGCCTCACAGACAGGAATGTCCCTTGAGTCTCAGAGGAGACTTTAGACTTGGCCTTTTCAGCAATACTGGGGCTGTTAAGAATTTGGTGACTCTTAGAGCTGGACTAAATGCATTTTGCATAATAACATAGACATGAGGCTTTTAGGGCCTGAAAGAGGACTGTTAAGATTTATATCTAAAATGTCCCCCACAAAGCATGATGTGTGGAAGGTTGGATTATGGGAGCCTTACTCTTATCAGTGTAGTTATTCATTGACTAATTCAGCTGAATGTGCTGTTAAGAGGTAGAGCCTGGTTGGGGGTAAGTCACTGGGGGCATAACTTGGAAGGGTGTATTCTTGTGCCTGGCTCCTCCCTTCTGTTACTGCTTCCTGCCTGCCATGGATTGAACAGCTTTCCTCCTTCATGCCCCTCTGCCATGCCATTTCTTTCTTGCAGCCAAAAAGCCATGGACTGAATCTTTTGTAATGTGAGGCAAAATAAACCTCCTCATTAAGTTGCTGATGTTGTATATTGTGTTTTATTGAAGGGAAAGTGACTAATACAGTTTCTAAACACACAGATAAGCTATGAGCTAGAGAGAGACATAACCTTAGGGAACTGGAAATATGGTGTCCAGAGAGTTCTGCATGACACATCCTAGATGGAGGTAGACTGATGAAAAGGGGCCTCTGCACTTGTGTTCTGGATATAAAATTGTCAGTAAGTACCTTTGTAATAACACACTAGCAGGACATAAAGGCTACCTTGGAACGGAGTGTGAAATGTTTGGTCTCGGGCTAGAGGACAGCAAATGCCAGGATGCAATATGACTGCAAATATTCCTAGGGTGCCAGTGCTCTGACTAGCATATATATGGAGAAAACGTCAGGATACTACTGTTTAGGTTAAGTTGAATGCCAAACTGGCCGAAGTTCTACAGGATGATGGTCAGAAGAGTGCATGAGAGGTGTATGGATGAATCATATGCCAAACAGGTTCTATGTTCCAAACCCTATGTGGAGGGTAATAGTCAGAAGAGTATGCAGTTCCTCAATTCTTTGGGCAGACTAAGGATCATAAAAATGCATGGAACACTAGGGTCCAGGACAAGTGGTATTTTAAAGATTGTAGGGCATACTAACAAGTAGGAAGGCCAGTGAGCAGAAGTGTTTCAGTATCAGTTGCACACTGAATAATTCAAAACCAGAAGGGCCAGTGGGTCTCCAAGCACCAGACCTGTCTAGAGACTGGAATTATTCTGAATTCTGTGTGATGCAGTTAAGCTGGTAACTAAAGAAGTCTTGATTTCCAAGCATACAGGATGACCTGTGTCTGGAAGGAACCCTGCAACTCTAATAAAGAGACATCTCTGTGGGTAGTTGGAAGATTCACTGGGGGATTTGTACCAGGTAAAGAACTATGTAGAAACATGAAATATCATTGGAATATTAATGAGTAGTAAGAGTATTAATAAGAAGATTATCTGGGACACATTTATAAGGGACAGGTGGTTGCCAATATGGGTGAATTTACGGCCTGCCTGAACACCAGAAGGGTTTATGGTTCCATTGGAGGACGGTAGGGCTGTGATTAAAAATATTCTTCTTTCCTCCCCAAGGCAGCAAACTGGTCCCAAAAGAACTTTCCATTTCCTAGGGTGTATGTAGAATAGGGGCTGACAGGAAATTCAGGAACCTAGATATCTGGAAATATGATGGCCAGAGGTTTCCTAGGGCACTGCAGAGATGGAGATATATTGACAAAAAGGACCCTTGTGCACCAGAACTCAGGATGGAGAGTTGCCAACAGAGCCCAGTGATCCCCAGAACAGGTGCAAGCTAGTGCTCATAAGCATTCTCTTGGCACATAGTATTTAAGCATTCTGGTCTCAGAAAGGACCCACAGAGCAGCAGTCTCCCAGAATGCTCATGTACTAAATTACCAATGTGGTCCTAAATACTGGTGTGGTATAGATATATTCCCTAAGGGAACGGGATTCCACAGCAAATGAGAATAATGGTCAGATACGCATGTGTGTATATGGTGTTTCAGTTCACCCTAGGTAACCTGGGCTCATAAGAACATATGGAATCATAGATGCTGGCCCATATGGTGCTAAGTTCAAAGATACCATAACATATGTGGATACCATGCCCAGAAGGTTACTTGTTTGATTGCAAACCAGGCAACTGAACCCTGAAGGAATGCAGACCCACTCCACCCTCAGTCAAGCCTGTCCTGTGACTGTAATGGTTCTGATTTTGGCATCATGCAGCAGGATGGTGTCCTAAGAGCTTTTGGTTCTCAGTCTTTCCAGGCACATGTTTCCAGGCAGAAGGGAGCTCTAGAACATTAACAGAATATTCACTAGTGCACTTGTGCTTGGAGAAGTAAGGTGGCCAAAAGAGCTCACAGCATCCCAGGACAATGTCTGTGTTGTGAGTAAGAGCGCTCCGGTTTTAAGATCAGGCAGGCAAACTGGTGTCCAGAAAGCCTTCTGGTCCCAGCATGTTGGTGAACTTTGAGTATGAAAAACTTCTAGAATCTTTTAAGGTCAAAAGTATCACATGACACTAACATGTAGCAGAGCAGATTTAAATTTGATCAGTGGCGCTAGCTGACTAGCAATATGGTTCCCACTATTTCACAGTATGAGATGTGACTATAGTTCATGGGACCTCATTTCACAGTCAGTCTAGTTGCCAAAAGCTCTCCAGCACCTGCATTGTAGCTGTCATATGCCCAAAGATTCCCAAGCTGTCAGAGATCAAGATATAGTCCAGTGTGGTGGTACATCCTGTAATTCCACCTCTCTAGGAGGGGGAGGTAGGAGGATCACAAGTTCAATCCCAGCCTGAAAAAGTTAGCAAAACTCTATCTCAAAAAAAAAAAGGCTGGAGATATAGCAGATATAGCTCATGGCAAAGGCCCTGGGTTCAGTCAAGGGGGCGGGGGGGCAAAGGGATTTCTGTTTTCTGTTGCTGATAGCCTAGCATAAGAAATCTATGCCTTCCCCAGTGTAAGTATTATCTAGAAGCCCTGAAGAATACTCAGGACTCCATTCAGAGCAAAAGTTGATAACAGGGTAGTTTCTGGTGGCAGCTAGTGCTCATGAATCTTAAAATTGCTTCTGACTCAAAGCCTGAAGATCTCATGGTTTATCTGTTTGAAGTAAATACATATAGATGCTCTAATTTCACCATAGGAAGACAGGCTGGTCCCATGAGAATCTTGTTTCCCCATAATGTGCACAAGATGCGCACTGGCAGGAATCCAGAAACCCTAGCTGCTGGGAAGTATGGTGGCAAAACCATTCCAACTGGAACCTCCAGGTATAGGGCAGTGGCAAAAAGGGGTCCCAACATCAAAGTACTTCGTGGATGGCTGCCCATAAGGCATTGTGGTCCAGAGAATAGATGTAAGCTAGTGCCCGATGCTAGTGCTACCTTGGTACTCAGTGGGCAAAGTGGTCTGAGAAAGGACCTGTATGGCATCAGAGCCAAGGCACAATAAATTCGAAAGTAGTCCCCTGTGTCAGTGTCCAGGTAGCACAAATCCAGACAAACTCCACTAGGGACCTAAAGGTCTGGAGGGCTGACTCTGAATTCTGCAGGCTATACAGGAGGTGCTTGGGACAAAGTAGAGGTGCAAGGGTATAAAATGATCCAGTTCACAATCACACTTTGGCCATAAGAGCAGGCACGGAGTACCTTGGGTCATCTGCTATTTAAGAAGTTTCTAGGGGAACTAAAGTATGAGCAAGCAGATGACCAAAAGTGTTGAAAGGCACAGACAATGAGGACTGGATAGAAGGTCAGTTTTCTAGCACTAGGCTTGTCCAGTGACTGGAAAGGTTCGGGATTCTGCATCTAGTGGGTGGGCTATGAGCCTTCACTTACCAAGCCACTTTGAGGATTCTGGGTAGAAGTGAACTCGGAGATAGGGCATGGCATAGACTCTCTGGGAAGAGAGGCATGGCGGGATCCTAGAATCTGCACCACCACCACTCAGGACCCCATATGTAGAAGTACTCACAAGTTCCCATGAGGCATAGATGGCAAAAAAGGACACATTTGCCACGAAGAGCTCACTACTGTGGCTTTCTTTGTGGTACTCTGCTCTGAGTTCCTCAGGATGTACTGTTTTTTTCCTTCTCTTATTCTGCCCAAATTAGTTCTGCAGAGCCAGTTCTTCCTCACTCACCCTTCAACTTCTCTTTTAAAATAAACTTTGTCACTGTTTTTGCTTGTCTTGTTTAATTCTTTGTTTGAGATGAGAAAAACCCAGAAACCCAGAAACAGGTGAACATCCCAAATACATGGTAACATTACTTGGTGAGACAATCAAGAGAAGACCAGGTAAGGCCCGAGAGGCACACTTTTTTGTTCCTCTCTAAAATATCCTGAAGGCTTTTTCTTTTCTCCTTCTTTCTCACTTTTTCCCCTATGCCAGGAATTCAGGAGACTCTTCGCATGGTGTGGAGAAAATTGTTTGCTGCATTTTTGTTCATGGGGATGGGGGAAGGGAATACATGGCTTTTGCTTTTCTTCCAGCCACAATAGACTTTTTTTTCTCATGGTACGCTTTGTTTACCACACATTTGTTTGTTTGCTGCCCTTTTTGGAAATTAGCCTGTTCTCTGCTTACCCAAGTTTGTAAATGGTTTTTCTTTTTCTGTTTGTTTTTTGGTCTGGGGCACCACCATGTTGCCTTGCCCTGTGGCTGGTCACCATGCTGTCTTCTGGATATGCCTAGATATGGGCTTACATCAACTGTTGCCATCTTTTTCCCCCCTGCCTTTTTCCTTTTCTAACTGGCCATATAAGCTAAGACTCTGATTTTGAAGAACATGTCGGGTTTTGGAAAATAAGACAGAGGAAACTTTTTTCTTTTAAATGGAACAGTGGCTCTTCCCTCACACAAGAGAAAAAAATTTTCCTTTTGAAAAAAAATGCTCCAGGCTTTTTCAGAGCCAAGGAAATGGCTAGGAGGGCCAGTTCTTGGGTAGGGGGTGGCACCATTCCAAATGGCACCGGAAGGGGCTGGCAAGTGGCTCTGGGGATGAGCCCTGTGGGCTACACAGGGCAGGCTGGGGTGCTTGAGGCATCAGAGCCCTCCACTGTGCTGAGCATGGGAGACCCAAACATGCCTACACCCCATGCAGCTTTAGCTGATTTGGCATCCTCCCTGCCTTAAACCTCACCTGGTGCTATCACTTCCTGGCTGGATTTCTTCCTTGTTTAAGTGCAGGTAATTTAAAAACCTATGCCTGATGGCTGAGCAGAACAAATGAACAGCATTTAAAATTTAACTAAAGGGCCAGAGATTTAGCTCAGTGATTCCGCAGCCTGCCTCGCAAGCACAAGGACCCGAGTTCGATCCCTGGTACAAATAAATAAATAAACAAACAAACAAATAAATAAAATTTAACTGAAGTGACCATAAGTATATAAAAACAGACCCATCCTCATCCTTAGGGGGATGAAAGGATTTATATCTCTACTGATTTAAAGTACTAAAGTCTTATTACTATCAAAATAAATGCAAGAGATAACTTTCCCAATTAGCTCCATTTGGCTTAACCCCCTTCTCTGTAAGGAGCCAATGGACACCCAATATGGAGACAAAGCTTTCAGGGGGCTTTCTGCTGTTCTTCTGTGAATGATGCTGACATCACTAAAGATTCAGACAGAGGCATCTGACTAGTCTGTGTTAGGGTCTCACAAGGGATGCTTTGTGGGGCCCTTGTGTCTCCTTCTTCTTCATGGGAAGCCATCTTCAGGAGCCAAGACCTAGTTGTCTCCTTCTCTCTATAGGCCTCAAGGTGAGCCAGTGGGAAATCTCTTGGACCTCACTACCACATGGATTTCACTGCCTTCCCTTATGTGCAGGCTTTTGTGACTCTTTATGAAAGAGACTGCTCAGGAACTATGATAGTTAGAGAAGCCCTTGAGGAAGAGAAAGATATTCTTTCTAGTTTTTTTTTTTTTTTGGTACCAGGGATCAAACTTGGAACCTTGTGCTTGCAAGGCAGGCGGCGGCACCACTGAGCTAAATTCCCGGCCCTGAGAAAGATATTCTTGATGACCCTGTCCTGAGACCCTCACTTGCCTCTCATGAGGATGTGGGACTCCCTGACCTGTTTGATGAGACTGGGAGGTCTCCTTGACCATCTCCTTATACTCCCCAGGCCAATACATCAGGCCCATCCCCTCCAAGTGACTCAGGAGCTCCATTAGAGCCTGGTGCCCCAGAGGAACCCAGTGTTCCTCAGTCCCCGCCTCATGCTTCTCAGACAGCCTTAAGTCCCACTGGGAATTAATTCCCACACAGACAGCTTTCAGCCCTGCAGGTCAAACCCAAAGTGGTGCTTCTTACTCCTCTAATTCACAACTTATCCTGTCCCTAAGTGATGTCCTGATGTAGAAGGGAATACTCAAGTGCAGGTTTCCTTTTCAGTAGCAGAGGTCCAGCAGTGTAAGGAATGACTAGGCCAACAATCAGAAGACCCTAGTTAGTTTGCAGATAGTTTCAAACTTTGACCCTTGCTTTCAATTTATCATGGTGAGATGTCCAATACATGTTGACCACTTGCTGTCCCCCAGAAGAAAGACAAAGAATCCTACAAGAGGCTAGGAACTATTCAGATGAGTCATATGCTTTGAAAAGGGAAGGACACCACCCTGGAGAGGCTATTCTCTCTTCAGCCGAACCAAACTGGAACTATATTAGTCACAGACTAGAAATGATGTCTGATATGCTAGCTGCTCTTATCATGGGGATGAAGAGGTGCAATTAAAAATCTGTTAACTATGATAAAGTGAGTGGGGTCATACGAAGCACAGAGGAAAATTCAGCTGTCTTCTATAACTGATTAGTAGAAGTCTTTCATAAATATACTAATATAGATCCATCTTCCAAGCAGGCAGAAGTACTAGTGGGACATCATTTCATCAGTCAATCAGCCCCAGATATTCAGTGAGCAACAAAAGCTTCAGATGGGGCTGCAGACTCCTATGACACAATTGCTGGAAACAGCCTTTTCAGGGTTCAATAACTGGGACCCAGAGGAGTGAAAAAAAGAAAAGGTAAGATTGTAACTGTTGCAATTGGTGATTCCTTGAACCCAGCCAGGTCATCTAAGGAAAATCCCAGGGACAAGAAGGGAAAGAGTTCCTGTTTCAAGTGCAAGAGTACTGGACACTGGGCATGAGATTGCACCAAGCCACTGCCTGGGCCCTTCTCCAAATATGAGGCAGGTAATGGGTTTGACTCGTGGTATTGGAAGTTTGACTGTTCCTGCTCTCACAAAGGGGCTAGGCCAGCCAGAACCCTCATTTCCTGCTCTGATGACTGAAGAAGCCCAGGGAAATCTGCAATGGCCCTCTCCAAGAACAGCAATATCTCCTCTGAGGAATGCTGAGTGATCTTAAACATCATGGGTGAACCAATTCAGTTGGTTATTGATACAGGGGTGCCTCACTCTGTTTGGATTTCCTTCCCTGAAAAAGTCTCCTCTAGGTCTATAGGCATAGTTGGGGTTGAGGGGAACCCTAATCAAAGATTCTTTACTCCTCCTCTGATGTGTCACTTTGAAGGCCAAATGTTTAATCATGAGTTTTCAATTGTCCCACAGTGCCCTACTCCCTTGATAGGAAAAAATGTACTATCAAAATTGAGGGCAGTTCCCAAATTCCAGCTAAGGCAAAAACAGATTTTTACTTCTTGGGACTACACCAGGCCTCCCTGACCAAATTAGCCAACAGGTGGGTCCTGCTGCATGGTATAATGGAATACGTGGTAGGGCAAATTCAGCTATACAAGTAGTTATAAGGCCAAAAGACCCCAGATGATTTCTTAATGGAAAGCAGTAACCAATCAAGGAAGAGGAACATCTGAGTTCTGGCTCCAACTGGTGCTCCTGAGGATTCATAACATGCCCCAAACTGGGCGAAGATTGAGCCCACTTGAGTTGTTATAATGGGAGGTCATTTCTATCCTCTGATAAGATGGTAGACCCAGAGACCATGAGACTCCTACAATATCTCACCAATCTGGGCCACCCAAATGTATGGGAACACAGTACTGCCAGTTCCTGGCCAGGGGGGCCACCTAGTTTCTGCCCTGGAGATCAAGTGCTCATAAAAACATGAAGAGTGGGGACATCTGCTGACCAATTAAAGCCAAAATGTAAGGGCCCCTTTTCAGTGATCCTTGCCACACTCACTGCAGTAAAGGTGGCAGAGATGGATAACTGGATTCATCTTTGTAGAATAAAGTTAGCTCTACCTGAAGTGTCTGAAGAATAAGATTGCCCAGTGGGCGAAAGCTACTCCTATGAGCCTCAGGAAGACTTTAGATTTCTCTTCAAAAGCAAGCCATAAAGAATGAGAAATTAGAGACATTTATAGGTAAATGGATGCACATTGAAGCAATACTTTTAAATGAAATAAATAGGACACCCATGTGTAAACACCAAATAGTTTCTCTGGTGTGAGAAACTAAAAGTGTAAATAAGGATCAAAAGGTATAATAGATAATGTGAAATAGGAAGAAAAGGTGCAAAGGGGAAGGGGAAGATGGAGGGGTAGGGGCAAGGAAAGAAGGGAATGGAATTAATATGAGAAAATGAAAAAAACGGAAATGAAGTCTTGTAAATAGGGAGAGGTGGGGGGGTGATGAAGGGAGGGCAGGGGAAGGGGGAGAAAATAAGAACCAAGATATATCATGTAAAGGTACAAATGTCCAAAAATGAATGTCATTATACTGTATACCTAAAATGTACCAATAAAATTAATTTTTAAAATGATAAAATAAAAGCAAGACCCAAGTGCTGCTACAGACAAGTAACAGGATCTTGGTAAGGCCATGGCTCTCAGACTCTTGATAATTTCTATGCTCTAACATACATTCTTCTCCGGAGGAAGTGTAAAAATCTGGCCTGCTCTTCATATTTGGGCTAATAGTGAAGTTTCTTTTTTCTGTCAGACAGCTCAATGATCACTAACTCTTTTCTTGTTGTTATCTGACAGGTTTTTCATTCTTCAGTTCAGCCAATGAGCCATAGCACCTCAGGGTAGTTGGAGAGCAGGTAATCCCCAGTAGTTAGAGTCTAAGCCCCTTCCCTCACAAAGAGGCTATAGAAGACAGAGACCTCCACTCCTTCAGCAGCGTATAAAGAGTTATGGGGATTTGTGTCTCTCAGAGTGAAAAGAGATAGGAGACAGGGTGTGGCTTAGAGTGGGTGGGAAGAGAGGCATGGCAGGAGAATCTAAGCAGCATCACCTCTTGGAAGCCCATATGTAGAAGTTCTCATAGTTTCCCACAAGGTGTAGATGGCCTAAAAGGTGCAGATGCCATAAAGAGCTCTCCACTATGGTTTTTCACTGCTGGTGAGCAGCTAGTTAAGAAAGAACTTTAAGTTCCTTAGCACTTACACAAGTTTAGCATTGGAGGAAACCCAGAACTCTAATTGGTGGGCATTCTGGGGCCAGAAGTTTCTCCAAGGAACTAACAGGATGGAAGTAAGGTGGAACATTTTCTTTGGTTAGATAAATTACAAGCTTTTGTGAACAAGCAGAAAACAGAAGATGTTTTCTGCCCTATGCTGGTTTATATTCCATTATACAGTTTGACACCATTGCTAACTCTCAGTTGTGTAGGAAAAAGGGATCTCTTAAGTAGGCAGAGATAGCACAGGGACTCAGCCTGGGGAGAAAGGAAATGGAGAGAAAGGAAGTGGTTCTGTTGCCTGCCCTGCAAGCACAAAGACCCAAGTTTGATCCCCAGTACCAAACAAATAAATAAATAAAATTAAATTACATGCTAAATTTAATATATTTCTTTGCTACCAAAATCATTTGAACTCCACAGAATATTAAAAATACAGATTTGCTTTCTTGAATAAGAACACTATTTTAAGATACCAAATTTAGTTCAATGCCAATTAAAATCCTATGTATGCTCATGTAGCGCACATTTTTTTTTCTTTATTCTGCAAAGAGGGGCAAGAGCATTGTGTGATGATTTTAAACATTTGGAGAAATTTAGGTTGGAGGCTAGAGGTAGGACAGATCAGAGTAAGAGCTATTATTACATTTTCATACACTTTGTTTACCTCTGTTATGTGTAATCAACAATACATTTCAAAATATTCTGAGTTTTAAAGTACATAGAGTATGTGAAAAGGAATAACAATAAATCTAACATGTAATGGATACTCAGTAAATATCAACCACCTTTCTTTTATACAACTTAGTTGATCTTGTTGTTTAGAAGAGATAATTCAGTTATCTGTGATTTAAGCCAATCCATTTTGATATCAAATCAAAATTCTTTTTTTGTTGTTAAATTTTTTTATTGGTATATTTTAGGTATATGATACATTTACATTTATCATTGGGGGCTTGTACCTGTACATGATGTATCTTGGTTCTTATTTTTTCTCCATTACCTGTACACCCTTCCCCTCTCTGCCTTCCCTATTTACAAAGACTTCATTTCCATTTTTTTTCTTTTCTCATAATTTTTCCTTTCTCTTTTTTCCTTTCCCCTTCCCCTCCCACTACCTCTACACCTTTGGACCTTTTCCTATTTCAAATTCATTTCAAATTAGTTTAAATCACTTTAACCATTACTTACACTTTCAATTTCTCACACTAGAGAAACTATTTGGTATTTACACGTGTGTCCTATTTATTTCACTTAAGAATATGGCCTCAATATGCATCCATTTAGCTATAAATATCTCTAGTTTCTCATTTTGTATGGCTGAGTAGTACTCCATTTTATTTTAAAAAAACCACACATCTTCTTTGTCAAGTTTCCAGTTGATGGGCACTTGGGGTGCTTTCAAGCTTTAGCTATTACAAACAGTGCTGCTATAAACATGGGTGCACATATTTCCCTATGGTATGATTCTTTTAATTCCTTTGGGAAGATACTCACCAGGGGGATAGCTGGGTCAAATGGGACCTCTAGTCCTAGTTCTTTTTGGTATTTCCATACTGATTTCCACAGTGGTTGCACCAGCCTGCACTCCCACAAACAATGGAGAAGGATTCTTTTCTCCCCACACCCCACACCAGCATTTGTTATTTGTTGATTTCTTGATAG
>NW_004624787.1:2058168-2086484 GCF_000247695.1 Heterocephalus glaber | reverse complement strand
CACTCTATAAACATCTATTAAGTCCATTTGTTCAATAGCTTGGTTCAGTTCTAGAATTTCATTGTTAATTTTTTGTCTAGATGATCTATTTGTGACTACAATTGTATTAGTGCTTATTTGGTTTTTCATATCCATTAATACTTGTTTTGTATACTTGGGGGCATACATATTTGGTATATATATATTTAGGATTGTTGTCCCTTCCTCTTGGATTGTTCTCTTCACAAGGATGTGGTAACCATTTTTGTCTCTCTTAATTAGTTTTGCTGTGAAATCTACTTTATCTGCAAATAAGATTGCTACCCCTGCTTTTTTCTGGGTTCCTGTAATGTGGAGAACTGTTTTTCCATCCTTTTACTTTCACTCTATGAATTTCTTTTTGAGTTAGGTGTGTTTCTTGTATACAGCATAGTGTTGAATTTTGCTTCTTAATCCATTCTGCCAGTCTGATTTCTTTTGATTGGTGAATTTAGGTCATTAACATTGATGATTATAATTGATAGATAGTAACTCAGTGTTGTCATGATGTTTTACTTTTGTTGGCTCTTTTATTTCTTATTTTCCCCCCTTTCCCTTTAGTTTCTTATCTTCCCTGGTGGCTTCCCTCTGTTGGGCCTCATGGAGTTGTGACCTTCATTTTTTTTTTTCTAGGATATTGTTTAGAATTGGGTGAAGTGCTGGTTTGGGGTTCATGAAATTTCTCAGGTGTTCTCTGTTGTGGGAGTATCTAACTTCCCCCTTGATTTTGAAAGATAATTTTGCAGGATATAAAACAGTCTAGGTTGGAAGTTATTTTCTTTTAGGGCTTGAAATACTTCACTTCAGGCTCTCCTTGATTTGAGGGTTTGAGTTGAGAAATCTGCTGTGATTCTGATGGGCTTTCCTTTGTAGGGGATTTGTTTCTTTTCTCTAACTGCCTATAGGATTCTGTTCTTCTGTTGGGTTTCTGGGATCTTGACTATTATATGTCTGGGTGTAGATATTTTTTGATCATGGCTAGTTGGAGTTCTATATGCCTCACTTATCTGTATGTCCAATTCTCTACTTCTCTCTGGGTAGTTTTCAACTATTACTTCTGTGAACAGTTTTTTTTAATGTCACTTGTACTTTCTCCTGGTTTTGTGTGGACTCCTATCAGTCTTATGTTATTCTTTGCATCATCTTGCAGCTGCTGGATTGATTTCTCATGGTCCCTTACTATTTTTAAGAAATCTCTATTTTCATCGTCCTTAACCACAATCCTGTTTTCTATGTCTGATATTTTATCTTCAGATTCCCTTGATGCATTGTGCAAACTTTCAATGGAGTTTTTAATCTCCTGAATATCTGTTTGAATCTGTTTCATGGATTCCATTTCTTTCTTATGTTGGGTGACCATGGTTTCCATTTCTTTCTTATGCTAGGCATTCCTGGATTCCAGCATGTTTCTGAGCTCATCTATTTTTTTTTTATCAGTTTCTGTTCTAGAGCCTGTAATCATGTCTTTCACTCTGCTCACCATCTCTGTAGTTATCTGGGAGATTATTTCTGCTTTGAATTTTTCTAGAGCCTCATTCATCTGTTTTATTACTTCCTGTGCTATCAGTTCAGGGTGTCCAGGTGGTTGATTATCAGACTTTTCCACCTTGTTTCCCCCAGAATTTGCCTTTTGTGTGGTGGAAGTCTGAGTTTGTGCCTTGTTTAAATGTCTTCTCATTTTTGTTTTTGGTACTGACCTTGGTTTAATTCCTGGGTTGGTACCTAGAAATTGCTTATTGTAAGTATCTTTGTTGCTTGTAATTAGAACCCTTATGAAATGATGGCTTCTTAGAGGTGTCTTCCAGATGTAGCTGGTCTTTAGGCTTTGAGTCTCTAATGACTCTGAGGCTATCTTATTTTCCTTATACCAGGAAGGACCGGTGACTAGATCAATAACCACAACTTAGCCCCAATGATACAATCGGCAACACCAGAGCATCAAGTACATCTTAGAAAATGACAGTTTGTGAAAGTTATTAATCTATCAGCATTAACTGTGTGAATTAAATCAAAATTGAGGACCTACCTAACATATGTTTATAGTGAATAAACTCTTCAATATAGCAACTTTCCCCTTCAGGATGGGGAGTTAGAAGGAGTTGGGGAGGGAGGGACAGAGAGGTAGAAGGATAGGGAAAGATTAGCAGTAAGGCCAGAGGACACAGGTGAGAGAAGGAAAAAGAGAATAAATGAAAAATAAAGAAGAAATCCAAATTAGGGCTAGAACAGGAACAAAAATGGAGATGAAGAACAATGTGGGACAGTGAGACAGAGAGAGAGAGAGAGAGAGAGAGAGAGAGAAAGGAAAGAGAAAAGAAAGAAAAGACAAAGACAAAAATATAAATTTGAAAAGAATAGGAAAAAAATTAAATATAAGTGCAAGAAACCCCAATAATAATAATTTTGGAAATAAAAAATAAAAATGAAAATTAAGGGCCTCCTTCAGGGTATGTCTCTGCTGTCACAATAGACAACATGGGCAGCAGTTTGCAGATATAAGTCAGTGAGTCTCAGCAAGCCAGTTGCAGACCCATGAGATTCAGGCAGATTTCTGGCTGCAAGTCCCAAGTTGAGCTTCCTGTCCTCCTGTAGGGTTGAACTCTGTAAGGTTGTACTGCAGGTTCCAGCTGCCCTTCCCTTGAAGATAGTCCAGGTTTCTAGGTTCCAATGGGAGCTGATGATCCCTTCAACTTACCCAGTATGGTGGTCTGGTGTCCCCTGTGTCTTTGTAGTGTGGAACTGGGTAGTGGTACAGCCAAGAAGCCAGAGGGGTGGTGTGTGTCCCTGCAGGCACCCATGCAGTTATGTGGATCACTGCCATAGGCGTGGCCAGTGGTGAGGGGTCCTCACCTTCTGGCTGGTCCCTGCTGGTGTGCTTGGCATGGCCTGGATGAGTGCAGGGCTCCCTGTGACCCGGGACCTCCCTCTCTGGCGCCCCACCTGTGTGCTTGGCATGGGCTGGATCTCAAAATTCTTAATAAAATATTATGTAGAATACTCAGAACCATGTTATTTGCCAACACATGCATCCTGATATGGTTAAAAGGGTAATGCAGTTTGAGGCATCATATTTAATCTTTCTGGAACTCCCAAATGTGAACATTAGGTACTGGGCAAATTAAGACAAACTTCTCAAACTAACTTGTTAGATCTCTAAATCAGTTCCTGTTTTGTCTTCAGTTTGTTTGCAAAACTTGATGGAACTACAGCTTAAATTAAGATCTATAAATCTCCCCTTATGTGTTCAGACTTCCATGAGATTCCATTACATCTCACATTTTTATTTCTGTCTCTCAGGGAAAAGGAAATGGTCCCTGTCCCATAGACAAGTTAAAGAATTCTTTCTTGATTCATGTACTCTCAGCTTAGCTTATGATAAATATCTGGTTAATATGTCATCAGAAGGTTGAGAATTATTTCAGGTATACATAAAATATTTATTTCATAGGGTAGACCTTTTCTGAGAACCAAGATCTGATTGTAGATTCAGTTTCTTTTTTGTTTTCTTTTCTTTTTTTGTGTGGTGCTGGGGATTTAAGTTATTAATTACAATCTGTACACAGTTCTGACTGTTAAGGTGCTATCTTTTTACCATTACTACAGTAGTCATTTCCTTTCCCTTATTATACTTACATTAGCTGCTGAGCAATTCTGGGTGTACAGTCATGCTTTCCTCAAATATTTGTTTGTTGGTAGAATTTTTGTTAACATATATTGGGCCTTTTAAGCTTCTGTCTGGGAACTTCATTAGTTTCATATGTATTTCCATATGTCATATCCTACAGAATATTTTTCCAAGACTCAAATAATAAATATAAAGTCCCCTTGCAGAAGAGAAAGCAATAGATTACAATTTAATTATGATATTTTAAATCTAGAGCTTATATCTTAACAGCTTGTAAAATGAAAAAAGTGACCATGGTTTTTAGTATTCACATAAAATAATGTTTACAAACTACGGGAATATATTATGTGATACATTTTAAATAAAAATATATGATGAACATATCTGCATCTGAAGGAAGAAAATGACTGTAGTTTGTTTTTGACCCTTTGAAAGTATTTTGAGGGAGCTTATCATAAACATACATATAATAATATTGACCAACAAAAAAATCACACTCAGATCAATAGAAATATTAAATCAGAAAACGTGAGCTCTAGCAACTGAACTCTAAATTTCATCTGAAGCATCTGGTAGTTTTTATTGCTCAGAGGAAAAGTACTAAGGAAAATGGAGAGAGAATTTTTTTTCATGAGGAATTGATCACAGTTATTCATGTATAAAGGGAAAAAAGCTTTATTATTTAGAGGTGTGAACATTGCTATTTAAAATATTGAATTATTGACATGTAGTACTAACCTCTTTTACCCTCAAAAATTCTTATTTGCTGACAAATGGAATTTTGGAATCTTTAAAGGAAAAGAGTTGTAAAAATAATGTTACAATTATCTAAATAATACAATTGTCTAAATAATAATAATAATATCTAAATAAATAATCTAAATATATTATCTAAATAATATTTCACCATGGCTCATGGTGAAAGATTTTATATAGTAATGTTTATTTTAATACAATCTTTAGTAATACATATTCCAAATATGGCAACCCAAATCCCTGGAAGCATGTTATTGATCATGCTATAAGTATGGCATTATCAGTTTAGCCAAATAAATTGAGAATACTTTGAAGTATACATCACTGTAAAATTTCCAAAGCATTTGAAAAATACTCAACCTTTTCCAAGTTTCAGAAGTAATTTATTGCCAAAATGGGATTGGGGTGTATTAGAGGAATGATGTGAGGGAAAGTGTCCAGGAGAAAGAAATTCAAAACAGATCACTGAGATTAGTTTGACAAATGCTTCTTTATAAATCAAAGGAAATGAGTGTGTAAAAAATGATGAAAGTCCATCTACCCAAAGACCTCACTGGAGGACATTATTTTGGTTAATTCACCATTGTCAGGTTCAGGTCTACAAGCTTATTGGCTCAGATACTAGGTTTTTAGAGCACAAAATGATTCACCACTCAAAATCAAATTTATATTCACCAAGTATAGAGATATCTATGAGCAAATGTATAATCAAAATTTATAGGTCTAGTTTTAGTCTTTGGCAAGTTGAAACCCAATTATTCCAGCACCATTTATTAAAGAGGCTACCTTTACTCCATTGAGGGTGTTTAGCTCCTTTGTCAAAGATTAGGTGGCTGAGTATGTATGGACTTGTTTATACATATTCTAATCTGTTCCACTGATCCTCAGGCCTGTTTCTTTGCCAGTACCATACTGTTTTTATCATAGTGGCTTTGTAGTGTAGTTTCATATTGGAGATTGTGATACCCCTTTCATGTCTTTGTTGCCTGGAATTGTTTTTGCTATTTTGGGTCTCTTCTGGTTCCAAATGAGTGTTTGATTGCTTTCTCTAGTTCTGTGAAATATACTGTTAGATTTCAATTGGGATTGCATTGAATCTATATAGTAGTTTTGGAAGTATGGCCATTTTCACTATTTTGATTCTTCCTGCCCAGGAGCAAGGGATGTCTTTCCATTTTCTGATATCCTCCTCAATCTCTTTTTTCAGAGTGCTGTAGTTTTCAGAGTAGAATTCTCTGATTTCTTTCCTTAGGTTGATTCCTAGGTATTCCTTTTTTTTTTTTTTTTGCATGCTATTATGGAAGGAGTTGTTTCTCCAGTTCCATTCTCAGTGAGTCTTAAATGGAGACTACATAAAGAAGATCTATTTTTTTTTTATAAAAGGAAGTACTAGTCAGCCATAAAGAATGAGAAATTAGAGACATTTATAGCTAAATGGATGCACATTGAGGCCATACTCTTAAGTGAAATAAATGGGACAAACACGTGTAAATACTGAATAGTTTCTCTGGTGTGAGAAACTGAAAGTGTAAATAAAGATCAAAATGTATAATAGATAATGTGAAATAGGAAGAAACAGTCCAAAGGGGAAGGGGAAGTGGGAGGGGCTGGGGAAAGGAAAGAAGAGAAAGGAATAAATATGAGAAAAGGAAAAAATGGAAACAAAGTCTTCGCAGATTGGGATGGGTGGAGGGGTTGAAGGGAGAGGAGGGGAATGGGGAAAAAATAAGAATCAGGATATATCAAGTAAAGGTACAAATTCCCAATGATCATATTGTATAACTAAAATATACCAATAAACTTAATGAATTAAATAAATTTATAAAGTTAAAAATGATCAACCTATTGGTACCTATAGATCAGAGTTCATCTGCAGTCAAGCACATATTTTGACATGACTAATATGTTTTCTTCCTTAGCTAGGTCTGTAGTGAGAAGAAAACCACAATCAAAACACTGGTAAGTGAACATGGAAATATGAGAGAAGCCAGATAATTCTAGGAAATGTTCTTTATAAGGTAGCTTTAGCACTCTCCAACTGGTACAACAAAAGTATTATCATCAAGACTCAATCACCTCTAGCACTATTTGAGTGAGTTCTTCATACATATCCATCATTAACTTTTCTGCCTTAATTTAATTGCCAGTCAACCTCAAGTCAATGTATTTTTTTCTTTGCATAACCCATTATTTCTAGTCAAGTCTCCTAAATAGAAAAAAATAATATGGTTAATCAAGACTGGGAGCTATACTAGCATATAAAGTAGATTTATATATCTACTTTGTGATTCATTTGGCATTAATTCATAGATTAAATTTCAGGAAAGGACTTTTCTCCTTTATTTCCAAGATTTTTTTTTTCAAAATTAGCTGCTTACCAACCCAAATAAAATATGTCTTGTATATGTTCACATGTAGGCCTTCAGACTTGACCCATGTAGAAGATTTGCAAACACATAAGGAAATAAAAGGTTCTCTTCCCTTAATGTGCCCTATTTTAAGAAAAAAATTGGAGCCTCTATATAAAGATTAAAATCAGTATTTTAAATTTTCTACATTTCTGATTTAAAATAAGAATATAGGTTGAAAGATTTTTATTAAGCTATTAATGTACCCTCTATTCTATATTTGGGTATATCTTTAAATATTTAAATGATTATTTTTGCCATAAATAAATTACATATAAAGAAAAGTATAAAGTGATGTTGGGTTCATATCTTGAGAAATAATGGCAATATAGTTCTGATAATATTGCATAAGTTTTACATTATTTTTTGCATGTAATAATGAACATATTTTACATGGTATTCATGGACATGAATTGAAAGGATGAATTGAAATGGATATAATACTTTCATCTATTATTCAGCAAGCTATCAAATGAGGTGTTATGACTTACAGTGAGCAACTTCAACCTATCATTTTTGCCAATCTAAAACTCTGATTAAATGTCAAGCAAGTGCAATGTGAATGTGCCTTTCAGAAATGTTCTAAATAAGTAGAAATGGCTGTTTTGTAGCTTTTCTGATTTAAGCAGTGCTTTGAGTCATTAAATTATTAGAACTGAGATATCTATTGTACTTCAAAAGTGAAAATAACTGAATTCAACAAATCAGCCTACCTCACAATTGAATTCCTCTCTCTACTCACCCCTTTTTCATCATGCATCAGTCAAACTATCTTTTGGGTTCTTTAACATACCCTGGTGACTTTTTGAACCTTTACCTTTGTGCCTTCCCTGACTGGATGTCTGCCCCTAGATCTTTGGAGTCATCTAAAGGATTAACAAGGTTAGGAGGTCCTCTTCTAAGGTAGCTAATTCATATGAATGCCAATTTGTTGATGGCTGTTGGCAGGGGAACTTCTTTTCCTCAAAGTTGCCTGAGTATTCTTGCAACATGGAAAATGGATATTCTTAAAATGAGCCATACATGACAAAGACAGCCAAACTGAATCTATGCTTTACAAGGCTTATTCTTGGAAGTTGTATAACGTTACTTCCAGTACATTCTACAATTTATAAGTGATTATTTAAGGCCATCTCACTTTAAAAGGGTGAAAAAATAGAAGAGTGTCAGATAAAATTTGCATCGTATTTTGAAGGCACTACAACATGAATCATGATTTCCTTAAATTTAAATTGTTACTTATTGCTTGAAATAACAGGTATTGTATTTCTTATCAAATTAATACAGTAACAAGAATAGCAGCTAATATTTATTTAAATGTAACCCTATTTTAGACCTGTAACTGTTCTATATTCCTAGAATTTTTTATTTTAGTTTTTTAATTTTAATTTTATTGTATCTTCCATATCAAGTCTTCTCAAGAAAATTCTATCTTCCGTGTCATAAGAGGAATGTATAGAAAATGGTAATTCACATGGAAATTGATTTACAGCAAATAGTTTGAGACACATTTATTCTATTAAGTCCTACATAATGGAAAATATAAAATGTAAATGTTAGATAACTTCAAAAATTGATTAGGAATGAGATATTAAACTATATTGAGTATATGCTTTATGAACTGTATTTCATTTTACCCAATTATTCATGTGTAAATTATATTAAAATTCTCAAACCTGCTTTAATTTTCAAAGATTGCTATAAAACAGTGAGAAGAAAGATGCTGTAAGAATGTGTAAATAAAAAGAATGTATATTCTTTCTGTGTTTAAATAATTTAATAAAAAGAGTGATTTAAATTAATGTCAATTGAATTGGTTGAATATTACTTAACTTATTCTAAACTCTTAATCTTTAATAAAAACCAATTTTACACTTGATCTTAGCCAAAAGGCCGAGAAGTGATAAAAAAACCAAATTTATAAGTAATTTTTATGAAGCTAGACAGTAAAATTTACCTACCACTGGCATCTTATGTTTAAGTGATTAAATAGAAGAGAATTTACTAGGGCCCCTAAATATCATATAGTTAAGTCCTAAAACAGCATAGTACATTTTTCAAGCCAAAAGAAAATACAACACGCTAGAGATTAATAGCCTTATCATCATCCACTGTACTTAGAATATTCATACTATGGTCTGATATACATTCAGTTATAGACAAGAAAGGAATTTTTTAAATTACTAAATAAATTTCTGTTCCTGAGCTGGAAAATCCCTGTTATATCACTAGCTGGAATCTAAACACAATGCATACACTTGTGTTGGGTGGAATTAAAATCTTAAAAGTATTTTTGATAACAGTTGCTAATTGTATCCATTTTATTAACTGAATCTTTTCATGTCTAAATTCTTTCTGCTTTGTGTGATTTTATTTCATAAATCTGAATGGTGGTTGCTTTCAGTGTGACTTATTCAGTAGATTCACTAAATCTACTTTGGCCCTTCCTAGGCAGCAGCATGATATTTTTGAGAAAAGACTACAGTCAAAATTATATTTGAAATGCATTTCTGTCTTCATTTTCTTGTGATCTGACAAGTTGCTATTTTCCCCATTTCAGTGTTCTCATATGAAAAAAGGGGTTAACACACAATATGCAATACTGTTTTAATGATTCTATTAGACAACATACATATTTGGCACTTAGCAGATATCTAATAGACGGAAATCCTTCCTCTTTTCCAAAATATCCTATCTTCTGCTGACATTTTTGTTAATTAAAAATAAAAATGTAAAACATCTTGAAAATCTTTTTCAAAGACAAATTATAGTTGGATATCACCCACGATCTGATTTTGTCAAAATGGTAAAAATCAGAAACATACTTCTGTTTTCTTCTGAATCTACTTTGAGAACACTTTTTGGGGCTGGGGATATAGCTTAGTGGTAGAACATTTGCCTAGCATACATAGGATCATGAATTCCATAGCCAGTACTGCAAAACAAAACAAAACAAAACAAAAATCCTTTTTTTGTTTCAGCACTTGGTAGATTTCACTACTCACTAGCTATTAACTTAAACAAATTATGTAAAATCTCCATGCTTCGGTTTCCTTATTTGTAAATTGAGATGATATTAGTGCCATTATCGTGGGACTCTGAGGAAGATCAATTGAATTAATTCAAATAAATCCTATAAAATAATAAACAATTTATATTAGCTATTAGTAATTGGAAATATATCATATTTAACTTTCTTAATGCTTAAGAACTACCTTCCACCCTTCATGACATGGCTCAAGTGTGACTTTGAGATTTTCAAATATTCCTTTCACTACCAACATCCTATGTAATTCTTGTAAATTCCAGTACAGATGGTACACTATAAATTTCAGGAGGTTCCCACAGTCCTTGAAGTCTACTCTTAGATCACTTAACTTATTTACAAAAAATTCTAACTTGAGAGTTATGCAAAGGAAAGTGTAATATTTTAAGTGCAGACATATAACAGAGCTCCAAATACATAGCTTAACATTTGGAATTTATATTAAATGATTTATATTTATTTGTCTTTAATATGCACTTGTTTCAATGCCTCGCAAGCCTAGTTTCTTAAACTTCCATGGATACCATTTTCTGGCATTTCTATCCAAGTTCATAGCATATATTTTACTATTAATGTATGTGCCCTCATTTTGCTGTTTATAGCTCAGATGAGAATTTCCATTATGTCCAACATGGTGATTATTCCACTAGCTTTTTTTTTAAAAAAAACAAAACAAAACACTCATTTTCCTCCCTTCAAAGACATGCAAAATAGGAATCTTTCATAATTCTATTTACATAATCGAGTCCTATTGTGTGAGTCAGCATTAGCAAGACGTCCCTCAACGAATTATTATTTTCTTTTGTAACAAAAGGTAGCAAGTCTGTATCTTAGATTGATAGATTTAAATCTCATCTTTTAGGTTATTGATTAAGGCTGAATCTTCAGCAACTCATCACAATTCAAACAAACAAGGAATGTAAACAATAGATCTGCAATAAGAATTCTAAGAAGAAAGAAAAGAGACCGGAAATAGTATCAGAGGAATAGACCTCTTTGTTTTAAAAATAGTTGGTTCAGTTTACTTTACAACTGTGCACACTGTCAGCAATGATGAGTAAGCAAGAACATCAGTCAATGGGTAAGCAAAGATCTGACAATTCATTTTATAAAAATTTAAATATATATAATTCTTGGTAATTAAATAAATATACACATTTAACATTTTCTTCATTGTTATGAAAATAGAAAAAGAACTAAGACTTGAAATTTTCCTAAAAATAAAAAAGCATGGTGAAGTGGAAAAATTAATCAAGTGGGTGATTTAAGTTTTAGTTTCCTATGATTAAAAGATATACAAATGGCTAATAGGTATATGAAAAGATGTTCAACATCATTAGGCATCTGGTAAATGTCAATAAAAGAGCAGTGTCATATCATCTCGCATCTGTTAGAATGGCTATTATCAAGAGAAGTGTTGGCAACAGTGTATAGAAAAAGGAACCCTTGAATGCTGTTGATGAGAATGTTAAGTATATTCAATCATTGTGGAATACACTTTGGAGGTTCCTCAAAAACTTGAAATTACAAATATCTTTGATCCATACTCTTGTGAACACTTGTAATCTCATTTTCTTGATAATTGCTATCCTAACAAGTATGAGGTGACATCTCCTTCTAGCTTTGAATAGCATTCTCTTGATAAATAGTGATGTTGAACATTTTTTTCCTGTACAAGTAGACTATTGGTACATCTTCTCTGGAAATATGTCTATTCAAGTCTTTTTATCCTGTTTTTAATCAGGTTATTTTATGAGATTTTGTTCATTTAATTTGATTTTGAGTTATGTGAGTTTCTTATATATTTTGGATATTAATCTCTTATCAGATAAAAGGCTTGTAAATATTTTATGCTAGTTCATGTATATATATATGTATATATATTTTTCACTTTTTCATTTTATTCATTGTTTTCTTTGGTATGCAAAAGCTTTCTTAGTTTGATGCAGTCCTACTTGTTTATTTTTGCTTGTGTTTCCTGAGTTTTTAGTATCCTATCCCAAAGCTCATTACCAAGACCAAAGTCAAGCAACCTTTTTGCTGTGTGTTCTTCTAGGATGTTCATGGTTTCAGGTCTTATATTTAACTCTTTAATCTATTTGGATTTGATTTTTGTGTATGGTATAATGGTCCATTTTCATTCTTTTGCATGTGAATATTCAGTTTTCTCAATATCTTTACTAAGACTATCCTTTCTTTATTCTTGCCATGCTTGTCAAAAATTAGAAAATTAGCTGTGTATGCATGGTTTTATTTCTTTTCTCTCTATTTTATTCCTTCAGTCTATAGGTCTGTTTTTTATGTTGTACCATACTGTTTTGGTTAATATTGCTTTCTAATATAATGTGAAATCAGAACATGTGATATCTTTAACTTATTTTTCTTTCTCTGCATTGCTTTGGCTATTTGGGCCTTTTTTTGATTCTATGCAAATTTTAAGTGTTTTCTCTAATATGCCATTAGGCTGATATGGATTGCATTGAATCTGTATATTGCTTTGGATCATACGGACACTTTTATAATATTAATTATTCTAATCCTTAAAATTTGTCATAGCCATTATGGAAAATAATATGGAGGGTCCTCAAAAATTAAAAACAGAACTACTATGATACAGCACTACCTATTTTTGGTATATGCCCAAAGGAAATGATATCAGCACTTCAAAGAGATATTTAGACTTCTGTATTTTATGGAAACACTATTTACAATAGCCAATATGTGGAATGAATCTAAATGTCTGGTCATCAGTTTATGAATAAAGAAAATGTGTGTGGGGGGGGTGTATCCTTGTGTGTGTGTGTGTGTATGTGTATATTACATTGGATTTCTATTAAGCCTTTAAATAGATGCAGATCTTGTCATTTGTAACACATGGATGAATTCAAAGGGGATTATTTTAAGTGAAATAAACAAAACAGAGAAAGAAAAATACTGCACTATTTCATTTATATGTGGAATCTAACAAGTGAAATATGTAGAAATAGAGTAGAGTGGTGGTAACCAGGGGTGAGAGGAAAGAAACTGGTTGATGTTGTTCAAAGACTATAAACTTTCAGTTTTAAATAAGTTTTTTGGACCTAAAATAGCTTTTAAGCTATTAATGACCATAGTGAATAATACTGGGATTAAACCCATGGACTTATTAATGCTAAAGAGGTGCTCTGTCACTGAGCTACCTTCCTCAGCTTGAGAGTAGATCTTAAATATCTTCATCACATGCACACACACACACACACACACACACAAAGGTAACTTGTGTGAAGGTGGATATGATAATTTGCTTGACCATAGTAAAATATTTTATTATGTATGCCATAAATATATAATATGTACAATAAATTAATAAAATATCTATAATGTAATAACAAAAAATGAAACTACCATATGATTTAGCAGTCCATCCTCTGGGTATATAGCCACAGGAAATAAAATCAGTACCTCAAAGAGAAATATGGACTCCCAAATATATCACAGCATCTTTCACAAGAGACAAGATATGAGAACAGCTGTATTGTAGCCATCAATTGGCTAATAGATAGACAAATGTGGTATGTAAGTACAACGGAATATTACTAAGTCACTTGTGACATGGATAAACCTGGAGTATATTATGCCACGTGAAACAAGATAGACATAAAAGGAAAAATGATGCATACTTTCACTTATTTGTGGAATTTTTAAAAGTTGAATTCACAGCAATAGAGTGGAACAGTATTTATGGGGGTGGGGATATAGGAGAAATAGAAAGATATTGGTCACAGATTGCAAATTTTCAGTTAAAAGATGATTAAATTCCAGTGATTTTTATATATCTTGGTGACTATAATTAATAATACTGTAATGTACACTTTGCTAAGAGGATAGATCTTAAGTATTCTTACTATACGAAGCATAATTATGTGAGATGCTGAATTAGTGAATTAGATTTATTGTGATCATTATTTTATTTATTTTTTATTAGTACATGTTTGCCATACATAATAATTACATTTATCACAGGGAATTTGTATCTGTACATAATATATCTTGATTCTTCTTTTTTCCCACTCTCTTCCCTTCCCTTCAATCATTCTTTCTCTCCCTATTTACAAAAGCACTGTGTCCATTTCTTCCTTCCATTCTCTTTTTAATCCCTTTTCCCTTCCTTCCCTTCCCTTCTCCCTCCCTTTTTCCCTTTACAACTTATAACAAATAATCTTGTATATCTTAGATATATTTTTATTTGTCAATTATATTCTGTGGTATAATATTATTTTGAGTAGAATTCTGTAATTCTGGGTAGAAATTATTAAAATCTAAAGAAAGGAATTGGTCAATCTGGGGGCATGCTATTATAAATCGAGTCTTGAGATGCCTGAACAAAAATATTTCTTTTATCATTTGAGTACTTTTAAGAAGTAACAAAATGATTGATATCATATTTCATTTCTAAGATTGTTTTTCAGTGAAATTTTATTAAAGTACATGCTAGCATGCTATTGAAGAAAAAAAAGAGAATCACTTGTTCAGAATAGAAAAAGTTTTTAAACAGTCAGATTTTTAAAAACCAGCAATGCTGGAAGCCAAACAATAATGACTTAGTTTACTTAAAGGGAATACATGGGAACCTATATATATGTGTGTGTGTGCACATGTGAAATAACAACCTTAAAGCGTTTAATCTTTTTTCAGAGTGATGGTAAAAAAAAATAATGTGGTCTGGTTGGCATTAGTATTCTCAAGGAGAAACTCTGTTATGGCTTGTGTCTAGATGTCCCCCATAGCCTCATGCAGTCATAGGTGGGGCTTTTTCAGAGGTGGCTGGATCTAGAGAGTGTTTTTGATTCCTAGTGCAATGCTGGGCTCAAGGGCACTAGGGCTAAGGATGTGAGTGCTACCTGTCCTAAGTAGCCTGGAAAAAATAAAAGGGGCAGTAAGATGCTGTTAAGGTCCCTTGTTGCTTTTTTTTTTTTTTTGGTACCAGGGATAGAACTCAGGACCTTGTGCTTGGAACCACTGAGCTAAATCCCCAGCCCTCCCTTGTTGCTTTTGCTGCTTTCTTTGTGCTATGCATTGTTTCTCCATGGTGACACCCCTCTGTCATGTTCCACTCTGTCTTGGAGCCAGCCAGCTATGGACTGAACCTCTACAAACGGTGAGCCAAATAAACCTTTCCTCCTTTAACTTTGGGTGTTGGGCATTTTATCTCAACAATGAGAAAGGTAACTAAGACAAAGCCATTTGAGCGTTCCGTTTTAAAAGTTACCTGAAGGGGACTGGAAGTGTGCTTCAGTGATAATATATGTATATATGTATATGTATGTATATATGTATGTATGTATATGTATATATGTATATATATGTATGTGTTGGTGTGCAAGAATGAATTTGTTTTCCTTATGAATATATACATGTATTATAAATATATGCAGTCATATATAAAATATGTATCTATACATTTATTTATTTTAAATGGTGGAAATTGCTATATGATTTGTCATATTATTATATGTTTAAAAGGTGCCAAGCTATACTATATAAAATAGATAAAACTTCTCTCTTCTATTTCCTGTGAAGAGCTATAAATTTCCTAAAGCAATACTCTACATAGGAGAGAAAGCAGTTTATGTACATTGAAGAAATCATAATGTTTTAAGATTTTAATTTGTAAAAATTTCAGTTTCTAGGAGCCAGGGATCTAGCTCAGTGGTCCCACATCTGCCTCACAAGCGCAAGATCCAGAGTTCGATACCCAGTACCAAAAAACAAAAATTTTAGTATGTATTTTTCATTAGCATCAAAACAAGGATTAAAAAAACAAGGATAAAATAGTATTTTCTACCTTTCTATAAGTGTAATCTTCATTTCCTTAAAAGAATTACTACATAGGTCCAATGTTGAAAATTGTATAACATAGCTTTTTCATTTTGCATTAAATTACACTAATTTAAGTATATTGTCAGGTTGACAATTTTGGCTTCCCTCTGTACGTTGTATCTCCCCTTTGGCTGGTTATCATTATTTTTGTAACTTTAAAATTAATCTCATAACACCTTTAATATTGTGAGGAAGAAAGTACAATAACCACATTTTGTATGGGATAGCAGATAACTGTTAATCAATTTCAGTATTTGGTGTTAAAGCAAAACAGACAATCAATAA
The DNA here is from genome assembly GCF_000247695.1 of Heterocephalus glaber. Next base: position 2,070,487 of record NW_004624787.1, on the reverse strand, counting down.
ACACATGATTTCTATATTTCCCTCTGTCAGTTGTTAATATTTTTATTGGAATAAAAACTTTTGACTTGAATGAAATATAAGTGTAAATCTGATCTGTCATTCACACAGGCATCTTTTTAATGTTTTTATCGTTAAAAGCCAAATAATATATAGGCACTCTATGGTTTTAAGTGTAAAAACAGAGGTGATCGCTCTTGCATCCTAAGATGGCTGCCCACCTGTGACAGGAAGGAAGATTGTGAGCATTACTGGCACTCTGTAGGTCAACAAATTTCATGCTGCAGTACATGTGAGTCTCTCTGTTACTGTAATCAGAGTTGCTCTCAGCTGTCATGGCTGGCTACCGAGTTGTGGAGTCAATGATTGTATTTTATCATTCTAAGAAAAATTCATTCATATAGCATATAATTGCTGTCCTGCAACTTGTTTATTTTTTAAAACAAACACGTGGTTTATGAAGGAAATCACCATTCTGTGCCTACTATTTACTTTTGAGTCAAAGAAAAATAATCTTTTAGTTGTAGTGTATTTGAAAAGAGATTATTACGGAGGCATAACAGCAGCTGTATATAGCTTGTATGATATTTATGGCTTTGCCTCTCTAGGAAAGGACCAAGTTTGTGTTTTTGTGAGTTTTGAATTTTGAACATAAAAAGCAGAGAATCTTTAGTATTGAGTTTTAAGGAGAAATTGTGGTTAAATGAAACAAAATATATAAAGAACTTTCAATTATTCTATTTCTTGGTCTTCATCAGTTAACTGGAGAGTATACATAAAGAATTAAACAGTTAAAACTATTAGACATTTCTAGAAAATGTGAAAGCCATTAAGTTGTTGTAGTGGCTTTGATTCAAGTGTAAAGAGATGTCTGATATACACACTGATAATTGGAGTGTACTTTGAAAAACGTTGAATAATGCTTTATTGCAATTCTTAACCAGATTAAACTTTAACAAAAAAACCGAAGATTTGCCAAGTTAAAAATGAATATGTAATAGAAACACAGCATGTTAGTTGATATATATCTGGAAGAAAAAGCAATTTGACTAGGATTCCCTTCTTAAATGGCAACCTTAAGAGCAGAAGTATGGTTGTTTGTTTGTTTTTGGCTTGGTAGCCAAATTTTAAAAGGTGATAAGCCATCCTTACAAACTCTGTAAATCTCTATGACAGTTTCACTACACTATACTGCAGTCATTGAATCTGATCCATTACTCAAATAAAGAATTCCAAATAAATTTAATGTTTTTTTCTTTTATCCATGCTTCCTTCATTGATTCTGGCCTACAGTTTTGGTCAAAAGATGTAAAATAGCAAATATCCTAAAATACTACATCATATTGACTGCAAGAAAGAACTTGAGGAAAAGAGAAATGTCTGTGACCTTTATACAGTAAATGTAGGAAGGAAATAAACAGCATCAAGAAAAAAATAACTCAATAGCATTCAAGAGGTTAAATAAAAATTTCTATGGAATGCCAAACTAGTACTTCTAGCCCTTCATCTAAATGAAATCAATATATGCTTTAGACATTTATTGAATGACAAATATTTGTCACATTTGTAGTTCACTGCCTTGTACTACATGTACTTTGATTAAATTTTCCAAGAGGGATAACATAGTTACATAACTCAGTTGTATAATGTTGCTGGCCTTCTTATAAGCAAAACCACACATTGTGAAATAGCTAATCAGGATAGAGGCAATAGAATATAGTAAGAGTCGACAGCAAATATTTATAGAATATAATTGTAGATTCATCAATACTGCTTTTAGACTGTAACTTCCTACTTTCTCAGAAATCTTAGAATAGCCCAACAACTTTTACTGGATTCTTATTAGCTAGTAAAATGATTTTGCTTAACTTTGTTTCCTTACCTGCCATTTGTATTTGAATAACTGCCCCCATTTGCAACAATTTCACAGATATTATCCTGATTAAAGATGATGAAAATTCCCAGTTGGGTCAATTCAGTGGTAATATTTTAGTACTCATCTTAAATTTCCTCTCACTAGTATAAGACAGAAAATGTTTCAAAATTAGGAAAAATAGCCACCTTTGAGTTATGAGTGAGGTGACTTAGGGACCATCAAATGTGTATTGTGAATACAAATGGCAGACATGATAAATATTTTAAGTTTGATTACTCAGAGGATATCAATGCCTTAAATAAAGCTAAAACAGAAATGGAAAAAATTAAGAATTTTTAAAAAGAATAATTATCTTGTTTAGGTGTGTTAAGTGAATTGAAAACATAGACCCTTTTGTCAGAAGAAATAGCAGGAAACAGATATACATTTAACAATGGAGTATAAAGAGCACATGAAAGAGAGGTAGTTGTGGCCAAACTGTGAAATAAAAAGAAACATGAGTGATAGGACACTTAGATGACATGTGGAAAGTTGTTCAAATTCATGCTTCTAGTAGGCGTGATTGCTGGACAGTCCTATTCTACCATCTTGCTCCACTCTTGTGAGAACAGTTCCTTGAGTTTAGAGAGCAAGTCAATGAATAAATGAAAACAAACGATATGGATATTTCCTTTAATGATATTTAAAACCGAAGTACAGGAAATGAGAAGGACCAATGAAATTTAGGGGAAATCAGGTTGGAGGCAAGTTGTTTTGTTAGGTTTTTAAATTTGAATAATGTTAAGTGCACACTAACAAATTAGTCAAAATAGAATCTTCTGCTTTTAACTTTCTGTTTCAAACTCACTCTCCAAAGTTAAACTATTTTAAATGTTCTTTCTCTTCTGGTAGTAACCACCATATTTGGAGAATATACTTCTACTTCTATTCTTGAATTATCTTTGGAATGTAGAACAGGACGTTTCTTAACTCAAACAGAATTTCCTTTCTTTAATTTTTGACATCTGCCTTATGTATTGTATATATTTTCTTATTTTAGCCTATCAAAATAGACAGTATCTCTTGATTCCTAACTTGATAATGGTATTAAGGCACTGGTTTTTTTGTAAATCTCTCAGTTTCCATTTCCCAATTTTATCAGCTATAATTTTCCTTTGTTGGCAAGGGTATTAATATACATATATATGTTAACATATATACAATATAATATACATAACATATAATATGAAGTATATAACATATATATCATATTAAATATAATATATATTTTATATATTGTGGTCACTGTAAAAATCTTCTGGGCCTCCTTTATGGGAAATAAGAGATTGCATTTCTTTCTCCTAGGATGAATTGCCATGGTTTGAAAAGATCTTTCTAATATCAAGAGCAAATGGATTTGTTTCCTTATATCTCATCAATTTCTCAAACTAATAGAATATATTTGTCTGTTTCTTAATTGTGTTATTCATGTTTTAGAAAATTTCCTTTTGTGTTCATTGGTCTTTATTTTGTAATATTTGACTTTCTAATTTATATTAAATATTGAGCACATGTAAATGGTATTTATAAAAAGTAAATATAAGATATAAATGAAACTTTATATTTAAAGTTAACTATCAATCAGTACTATTAATTTATAATATTGAAACTCAAGTTAAACAAACATTTTATAAATATTTAATATCTATAATGTAGTTAACATATATTGTTAAGTATATATTAAGTTGCTTAATTTATATTAAATGCAGTTTTAAGTTTTTAGGATTAGTGATAATGTGACCATCCATGGACCCATAAACCATTTAAAAAGTAAAGCATCATAGTTAACTTTATAATCCTTTATGGGCATTTGCTACTATCATCTCCTTCCCTCTAACTTCAGAAGCAGCCACTAACATGAATGTGATCTTTATCACAATTGGCCATTTTATTCAGGAATGTATCATTTAATTTTACATGAAAGGAATCTTAGCTTTCTATTAATCCATAAATTTATTTGTCTTTTTGGCAAAATCATTCACAATGTTCTAAGCACTACATTTACATAATTTGTGCTTTGGACAAAAATTAACCAAAAGACTAAAATTTAAATACAATTGTTTTTATAGCATCCAAAATGTAAGATATTAGCTATCAAACTAAATTTTTAAAAGTGCAGAAATCAATTGTCAAAAATGTTTTCAAGAAAGACGTTTTTGTTATAAAAGTCAAAGTTACATATCCAATTTAAAAACAAAATACAATAATTCTATTAAAGTGTTAGATCAAAATTATTTCTAATGCTGAATTCTTTTTTTCAAAATTTAACTAGTATCAAACACTTTATATAAACAGAACTATTGGCAACTATAGGGTTTAGTGTCAATCTTGACAAATGAAAGGATTGGTGACATGATTTATGTTTGTTTTCCCTAGAACAGTGATTCTAAATGGAGGGAGAGAGATTTTGCCCCTGGGAGGTATTTGGCAGATTTTAGAGATAATATCTTTGGTTTTTCCAATTTGGAGGTGATGCTACTGGCATCTAATGAGTGGAAGCCTGGGATCCTGCTAAATATTGCCCAGTGCAGAACTAGTCCCTCGCAAGTAGAATTTTGGCCTGAAATATTCATAGACTGAGAAACCTTGATCTACACTCCCTTCTATATGCCTTGGGTATAACTGTCATCCAGTGATTTTTAATTTTTTAAATATATACTGGGAATTGAACCCAGGAGCACTGTACTACTGAGCTATGGTCCCAGCACTTTCTGTTTTTATTTTGAGATGGAGTCTTACTAAGTTGTCTAGGCTGGCCTTTAACTTATGATACTCTTTATCTTTAGTAGATTCTCTGCCTGTTTCATGTATGGAGTCTCCATTTTACTATCTCTGATTTACCCCCACCTATTTTGATTGCTTCTTTATTTTAAGTTAATAGAACACATCCTTCAGAATTTTTGTAAAGAGTCTTCCAAATTAGTACCTGAGACATTTGTTCCTCTCCATTTTGCGGAGCTAAAGTCTGGTCATCCTTTATATATCAGTTCATATACATACTTTGTTTGCATTAAGTAAGCTTACCCTTGTTATATATTTTTATAGTAGTCAGTATTTTTCCCTGCTTATCATTATATTATGTAATCCATTTAATTTTTTTTCAATATTTTTCTTCTCCATTAGACCATAAATGCCACAATGACAAGGACAATTTCAACTTTATTATCTGCAGTGTCTACCATGTACATCAGTACACACTATTCAGTAAATATTGTTCCACCAAATTAATGACGAAATTATATTTTTGGGCATAGCAGTGGTCCTAGAATCCTTCCCAACAAAAGGTTACAACTTTTAAATACCTCGTGTTCTACTAGTGCTTCAAATTTACTTCCCAAGTGTTTTAGTGATTTTATAAAACTATAAACATGTTTTGTATGGTATTTTTAGATGTTGGGCATTATTAATATGGTTTATGAATATTTTACATAAAATACAATTCCCCAAATTGACATTCGGTCTGTAAAGGACATTCATATGTAAATATAAAAATGTATGAATTGGTGTGGCAAAAGGTTATTCAATATTGGTTAGATTCTCTTGAAGCAGGTGCTGAGACAGAGTTTGGTGAGCAAGATGCTTGTTGGGAATCTATATTTTGTAAGGAAGGAGAAGGCAACACTGGACAGAGAGAGCTGATCTCTGATGCAATCTCTTATAGAGCCTAGGCCAGCAATGATGAACCTTTGAGACAAGTGCCCAAACTGCAACTGAAAACCCATTTATTTAATCCAAATTACTAACGCTGTAATTAAACCTGAATACTGAGGTTTTAGATTAGAAAAAAAAAAACCTCTCACATTAACATCTTTCATCTTAAAAGAAAAACAAAAACACACATGCCATAGGTTCACCACAACTGGTGTAGGCTAATCCATCAGGGGACTCTGGAATGAGTAAGCATTCCACTCTGGCTGAAATGGCAGAGCCTTTATACCTGTGCCTGACTTAGACACTGGGCACCAGCTGCTCTGAGGAAGGAATTATCATGGGATACGCCTGCTGAATAAGCTACCACCTGAAGGCATTTGGCTGACCACCCTCCCTACAGCCCGGAAGCTAGCACTTACTATTAAGTTCAATACTCTGAGTCCTTGCTTGTCACAACTCATTTGTCAACAAAGCATTTGTTGACATTATTCAGGACAAAATACTAGTAAGTAGCGGAGGTAAAATTCAAACGCAGTCATTTCAGCTTCAGAGTTTACACTTTTAACCACTCTGCCATTCAGTCTCCTACTCTATCCAGTAGAAAGCTGTATGCACATTATGCACAAAATTGACTACCTGTCTCAATACTAATATTATATATGGAGAGAGAGAGAGAGAGGATTCATTCAGTTCAACCTTGTGTTATATGGTTAACTCTGAAAATATGTTAGTGTTGGAAACGAATTCGTGATATCTCTCAGTAGTCGAGGAATATGAAAGTATCAATTTGATTGTCTATGCAGTCAATTTTTTTTCTGACTCAAATGTTCTCTATTGAAAGTCAGTCTATTCTAACTTGGTCAGTTCCTGGTTTTTGTGCCAATCTGCTAAAGTGGACTTTCCTTGAGGTTGATCCTCAATCTTCCAGAACATCCTTTTGTTCCAAGGAACTATCTCATATTTTCAAATAAAAAATGTTTGGTGTTGCATCATATAGTGCTCATGATGTATTTCTGCTCCACTTTTCTTCCTCTACTATGTATGGGTGTATCTATGGGGTATGGCCATGTCTATCAGGCTACTTAGCTCCCAAGAGTGCACTGCTACCATGTTTCCCACTTCAGATGAAGAGTAATATCACAGAGTACACACATTCCTGTTGTCACTTTAGTATTATGAAGTTCTTTCCTGGATCAAGCTGCCTATCTGCTTCTCTTTTTTCTAAAGCTGAGTTCTCTGCTGAAGTCTGAGATTCGTATCCACATAATGTCTGTTGAACCATATGCAGTAGTGTGGGGTACCACTTCTACCTATACTCAAAGCCCAGATGTCTGAGGGTTCTCAGGACACTTAAGAACACGACTCCACTCTCGGGGACATGCACATAATGGGCCACAGTTACCTAAGAATGGCTTAACATACTCAACAACAAGAGTGCAGTATGGACAAGGTCATGCAAAAGGTGTTTAGTCGCACCATGTCTCAATAAACTGGTAAGACACTATAACTCCTATGAACTAGAGAACACTCTAAGATTTTAGTAGCTGTGTTTGCTATGTTGCTGTTTTGCTGAAGGAATAAAGAGACACACAGCTCTTGAGCTCTGGAGCTGCAGCTCCAACTCTCATGCTCTGATGCTGCCCTGATAGTGATGATTGTCTCTGTGTGTTGTTCTTATTGGGGAATTAACTCATGAAGATCTAGATGGACTAAATGTACCCCTCTCCAGGTGCATCTGAGGAAGCTTGGCCTTGCCCCTCACAAGTAGTTCACCGGAGTATCCTAAAATTGATGGCTATAGCCAGGTCCATTTCCTGCAAAATGATTTGAAAATGGAGCATTGATGATGGCAGGAAGTTGACTGCACATTGCCTTCAGAATCAACACCTGAGTTAGAGTGAGCATGCCTGCAAGGGAAGGGGGAGATGTTCAAGTGTAATGCAGTCACAAGAGAAGCCTCCTAACACTTAGGGAATGCTGAAGCTATGAAGTGTCCTCAGTGCTGTCTTAGAGGATGTAAGCAAGCTACATCTTTTTCTATACATATATCAGTCATTGGATGCTCTAGCTGTTACCTTAGGTGAGACAGTTCCCTTTGGCTAAAGACAATCGCTGCTGAAATTCTCAGCTGTAAACTGCAATGAAATAATACCCCCAGGGGCCGGGGATTTAGCTCAGTGGTTCCGCTGCATGCCTCACAAGTGCAAGGTCCCGAGTTTGATACCAAAAATAAATAAATAAATACATACATACATACATACATACATAAATAAATAACACTCTCAGAAGTAGGAGGATTGATCACCTCAGTCCTGAAGAGAGTCTGAGCTAGACCTCACACCATGAAGTGCACCATCCAGATTATTTGCACCACTGATCAAATTTTGTCTTTATAGTTACATGACTGTCTGAAAAATACTCCATATTAGAAATTATAACAGTGCATACTTTTTTTTCTGAATAGATTTATTTTTTTCATGTTTCTAACCCACTTTTAATTTAATTTTTTTTGTATTTCAGATTTTTTGGGGGGATAAGAATAGTCACTTTGAATAAACATCATTTCATACATGTTGCATCATGTTTTTTATTTACATATCCTCTTTATAGTTACATGTTTGCAGTACATAATGATTACATTTATTGTGATGAGTTAGTACATGTACATAACACATCTCATTTTATTTATCCCATTCCTCTCTTCCTTCCTCCTTCCTTCTGTTTCTTGGTCCTCTTCCCTGGATTATATTTTTTCTGTTTGCTACTATAACACATGCAAATACAAACATAATGATTTTAATATTAGGAATGTAATACCCTTGACCCTTATACTCCGTATAACCTGAGTACAGTGTTTTTCATTTGCAAAGGGTTATAGAACACTCTGACTTTTGGCAAAGAAAAGTAATGTTTTCTGAGACAAATGCTATCTTGAAGGCGCTCTGTATAACTCACATATGCTTCACTATGTTTGGTTCCTTTCTTCAATAGAGCTGTTTCCCGAGGACACAATGCTTAATAATCAAATATTACCTCTCTGAAGCCATAACTTCCAACTGAAAACATTTTAAGTGAGCCTTTTGAATTTTTATTTCCAAGAATTAAAAATAAATGTATGTGTGTGTGTGTGTGTGTGTGTGTGTGTGTGTGTTTGTGGGTATAAACTCATTTGTATAAATACATATATCCAAATATTTTAAAGTACACAGAGATGCTACGGATATCACAGGGACACTGTAAGTATTTTTAGCTTATCTACAGTTTTAGACAAAAATGTATTGTGTTGGGCTTATTGATAAGTGTGCCATGGCCTTTTCCATACCCCTTAAGAATGCCTAAGCAAATAATTACTTGCTTACAAGAATGCTGCCAGGGGACTTTGTAGTAGCCAGGTTCTTTTAGGCACTTTCTCACTCTCTTATATTTGCAGTCATCCCATGATGACCAACATGCCAAAACCCAGATAATCGGTCCTCTGCTCCACACTGTCTTAGTTCTGTCCTTGTGTCTCTTTCTGTCCCTTAGAGCTGTAGGTCTCTGACAAGGATTAGGGAAGTAGGGCAATGATGAGATCAAACACATGACTTTAAGGTGGTAACAGTGTACTTTGTCTTTTTAAATATTTGCATTTAAAACCATGAAAACCTTTGGTGAAGTTTGGGGCTGTGAGATAACATTGCAGAATCATTTTTAGAAGTTTGGCAGAGAAGTTTGTGAGGAGGCACAGAAGGCCATTCCCAGGGTTCTTTAAAATGCTCAATTTATGGAAATTCTAATTTCCATTTATAATTGGCTTGCTAATTTCTGATAAAAAGTAGCCAGTTTGTGAAATAGGCACTGGACATATAGGAACACTGAATTTTAGATGTGATGAAAGAAAAATAACTATTTAAGCCTATGAAAGATCACAGAAGGATACTAACATGCTAAGGTTTAATAACTAATGGATCTTATCATTTAGTTGAGTAGATAAAATTTGAGTTTTAAATAGTAAGTGATTTATTAGAAATTAAAATATTATATCATTTTTGTGTGTTGAGATAGCTACCTAGCTGCTCAACTAATTTATATAGCATTTATTTGCATCCAATTGCTTAATTTAGTTCCAGAGAAAAACATGAACAAAGGGACCAAATAAACATTTTTATTGATGATACAATAAGAGGAAGTTAACCCTGTTTAGGCTGATTAATTTTGGAGCAACCAATTGCCATGCAAGAGATTTTTATTTCAGTTTTAAGGCATTTACTAATCAAATAATTTCCTTTAGCATGTATACGTATGTTGAATGTTGTAGACCATCTAAGAATCACCTGGACAACTTTCGCAAATTCTAACAAACCATGGGTTAATGGTTAATATACTGAAGCCAAGCTTGTTTGTTCATCTCAGAATGGTAAGTTATGTCACGCAATTTAAACCTGTGTTTTTCAATAGTGTTTCACACATAACAATTTTCCCCTGATTAAAACAATGAGAAGTCTGGCAGTTATTACAAATAATGATAGTGATTCAATGCAGGAAAGACTTCCCTTGTGAGTCTAGGTCAAAGTGAAATACTGGCTCTCACCTTCAAAAATATGTTGCAATAATTGCTGATACATTCAGTAGAGACATTAACTCTAGTAGTGTTTTAGCTCTTCAACTGAATGTTTCATAGGAAAAGTTTTATATAGGTAGGTATATAATGTACAACAATGACTTCATGTTATGAGACATAGGACAGTGACCCTTTGAAATCAAAATTATGTGAAATAAACATTTTACACACACACACACACACACACACACACATGTCCACCAAAAAATGTATACATACCTCAGCAGTTTGCTATACTAAATGTCTGGAAGCTGATGACCACCACTTTGAGCACCTCTTGTAATTGTAGAGGCCAAACGTGACTTGTACTAATCTCATGATGTCTCAATAAATTTAATATTAAAATATTTATACAAGTTTTTCTTTTCCTGATGTATACAGTATTTTGGCAAACTCTATTATTTTAGGGCCAGGGATTTATCTCAGTGGTTCCTCCGCCTGCCTTGCAGGTGCAGGGTCCTGAGTTCGATCCCCAGTACCAAAAAAAACCCCTCTTATTTTAATTTTCATTTTCACTTATATCTGTATGTATTTAATATATCTATATATGTATGTACATGCATATGTTAAATTTAAGTTATATTTAATATAGGTTATGTAAAATAAAATCTAAATATATTTATTTAGATTAATTTATTTAGTTATATCTTAACCAAAAAGGTATTCAAATTGCATTTGCTAATGTTGAGATATATTTCTTACGGCACAGCTTTTAGTACTTTGATAAATGATATTACACACTTTCAACCACTTCTAATTATCCCTGATAACCCCAAATGGTTTAAAAGTGTTTTCAACCCTATTCAAAGTGGCTTGCTGGCTATTAAAGGCTGAGTGCCTCTGGCTGAGAGGCATCTTGGCTGCTAACATGGGTAATTATAGACATTCCTAAGGCTATTAAACTCATAAGGCTATTAAAACATCTAATGTTTCTTAGCTTTGATTATAAGACATTTGAAATTGCTTCGCTGGGTTAGGAGTGTCTTGTATTAAACACTTAGGTCATAAGGTCTCCAGACTAAGTGTTATCTGTGTTCTATGACATAAAGCTATACGCAGGTAATCCATAAACATTAGCTGATTCCTACATTTGAGGAGTTAATGTCTTCCCCTGCTATAGATGAGCTCCTTATAGATGCAGCATTTCTATAGACAATGAAGAATTAAGTTTCATATTTAGATTGCATTGATTTTAGAATTCTGTACCATGGAAAAATGTAAACACACATCGAGCAAAGTTATTTGCACATCACATTGATATATGCAAATTAAACAAAGTAAAACATGACTTTTTTATCTATAAGGGGCAATAGAAATAATCTAGATCAATCCTCAATTTTTTTTCTGTTGATAAAGCTGAGGGAAATAGAATTTGTATGATTTATACTGTCACATGGCAGATTAATCACAATATTGAATTTTATATGGTGCTGTATCTACCAATTCTCAATAGAGAAAAATAACCTATTATGTTAATATAATCCATTCTTTATAAAATAACAAGTTCTTGCATTTGTACTTTCTCCTAAGTAAATTTATGACAATAGAGATTCAGTGGTTTTTTTGAATAAACCTGATTGTTGTTATTCAGATAGAACACAAATAAAAATTAACAATAATTAATTACTGACAGTTCTATCCTCTATCAAATTTCCTGAACCTATTGTTTTCCTGAACATATTTTTAAACAGGTATACTTTTCAAATCATTCAAACCAGCTCTAGCCTGACGAGATTGGGTGCATTCAGGGTGGTATGGCCGTAGACTCAAACCAGCTCTTTAAAATAATCTATGCATAAAGTGTTTCCAGAAGAAAATAATTTTATATAAAAGAGTGTTGCACTCTCCATTATCTTCATTAGGCAAGTTAGGAGGGCCCTTAACTTAAATCCTAAGGAAAGACGTAATTAGCAAGAAATCAATCAAATTTTAGATATTGGAAAACTCTTTTTTTAAAATTTAATTTTATTGGTACATTTTAGGTATACAATATAATGACATTCATCATCGGAAATTTGCACCTTTACATAGTCTCTCTTGGTTCTTATTTTTAGCCCCTTCTCCTGCCCCCCCCCAACCCCTCCATCACTCCCTATTTACAAAGACTTGGTTTCCATTTTTTTCATTTTCTCATATTAATTCCATTCCCTTCTTTC
>NW_004624787.1:1975263-2050768 GCF_000247695.1 Heterocephalus glaber | reverse complement strand
ATCATGTCTTGCACTAGGGGCACAATTTCTCCTGTTATCTGAGAAATTATTTCTGATTTCATTTTTTCCAGATCTCCTTTTGTTGCCAGTTCAGTGGGTCCAGGTGGTTGAGTATCAGAGTGTTCCATCTCATTTCCCTTTGGGGTTGCCGTAGTGATCTGGAAGTCTAGTTTTGAGACTTATTTACCTGTTTTCTCATTTCGACTGTGGGGGCGGGGGAGGTGCTGTTGGTGCCCGTGAGCATCACCTCCTCTGAGCTTGGAGAAGTGGCACAGGGGCCGGGAGTGGCGGTACAGATGGTGTCCCAGAAGCCCCTTCCTCTGGGCCGGGAGCGGCAGGACAGATGGCAGCCCAAAAACCGGTTCTTCAAATTGTTTAGATATTATGCATATGTGATTTGTTGATTGTATTTACTTTATAACATATTGAACTTCTGTTATTATTATAAAGTCCTGAGTCAGTGGGTCTTTATATTTTTATATTATTTTTTACATGAGAAGCTCACATAGACCTCACCACCTTTAAAATCAAGACCTTAAGCCCCACTGTGAGAAGTGTACTGGGAAAATATTTTAATAGGCACAACAGAATGCTGTTCTTCTATTTGGGGATAGATTTGGCAACACGAGTCTTTCTGCTAATGTAACTAATTACCACAAATATGCTGGCATAATATAATGTAAGTTGTATCTCAGTTCTAGAAGTCCAAAGTCCTAAATTTGAGATGTTGACAGGGCTGTGTTTCTTCTGAAGCCTCTAGTGATGAATCAACTTCCTCATTCTTTCCTGTTTCTAGAGGCTGCATGCATTCTTTAATTTATGTTTCCTCTTTCCACCTTTACACCCATCAACATCCATTCTCACAGATATCTTGTTTATATTTAAGTACTATTTGTTGATAGTACTATTTTATACTACAGTTGTTCCTATTTGACAGATACACACACATGCACACCACACACACACACACACAAACACACATGCACGTATATGCAGCCACAGAACATGAGGAACACAACTGTAGCAGAAAATTTGGATGTATAACTCATTGCAGTGAGGGAAAAATACACACAGCATGAGGTATATGTGGTGTCTCAGCAAGAGAGTGTTAGAAAGGATTTATAATAAGATTTGAGTTTGGGTTAGAAAACCTTGAAGAACATCTGAGGAGCAGAGACTAGATTAGATGTTGTCAGTAAAACAGGACGATTCCATGATTATCTCACAACATCTTATCTATAGGAAGGGCAGACTACAGAGGAAATAAAGCCATAAAGAGCACAGGTGCAAGGGTCATTCACATTAGCCAAAAGAGGAAGACATTTTGTGTCTTGTAGGGGACAGAATGACTGTTTATATGTTGTCTTATCATGGTCCCAGAGTGAGCTTGTCTGATACTGGTGTTCAGTGAGATTGTTTATGTTCAACAAGAGAATAGCATGTCCTAGCAGTGAGCATTAGGCCAGTTTGTAATAACCTAGAGACTTTAGTCATTCAATTTTTTTGGACACTAAATTTCTGGTGTTTCCAGGCCCTGTCCCATCTCTGGCACTTTAAACATGTGGAGTTACAGATCCACTCTACAATTATTTCATCAGAATCTCAGAGGACTGATTTGACCGGGTGATCTGTATTATTAAATGTTAACAATCACTCTTTAAGAAATCAAAAATAATCTCATTTATCAATATTAAATGCTTGCTTGCTTGTAGTTAATGTCTTTAGTAATCATTTTTCTGATGTCTTAAATTTTTTTCATTTATAAGTCACAAGCTATAATTAAGCTCTTATTTATTCATGGCCCTTTTGTTTAGATATTCCTTAGGAATGACTGAGATGTGATGGTCTCTTTTGAAAAGCCAAATAGAGATACATCTCTGAAGAGTTTATAACTAGATGCTAATGATATCTATAAGATTTAACTTCTGTACATCAGTCTGTTATTTTCACTTTGCTGTTAGGTTGACTGGCTATCACCTGACATCCGTACTGCACAACTCAGCAGGGCTAAGCGACATTTCTGTTCAAGTTCTGAATGCCTACTTTCCCATCATCTCTCTGCATCATGTTCCTGTTGACAAGCTTTCCCATATGCTTTACACCTGAAGCCACATAAGCCTTACAACCTCACTCTGATGAGCTTGCAGTTTAAAGTCTATGCTAAAGGTATTTCCTTTGTCCTCCCATGACAATATGAGGGATGCAGGACCTACAAGAAGGTGCTCATGCCTTCAAATTAACATTGATGACACTCTTGCCTTAATTTTTTGCAACATTAAAAACATGTGTAATAAAAAGACAAAGTTAAAAGCAAGATATATTCTCTTCTGTGTGATTTAACATAATTATTGACACTGTAAAATATGGCTTCAAGTATGGAAAATAAGTTTTTCTAAAGCAGTAATAATTTCAATATTCTGCTCTGAGTATGTTATAGGAAATTTGGGGAAAATGAATGCTTACATAGAACATGATGAAGGTCAATGACAATTAAGGAGAGAAATGAATAGGTATGTTTAAGTGTATATCTAGTCATGATTTGTTGCAACGTGTACTTCCAAAAGTAAAGCATGGTTTCATAAGTTCTAAAACAGTGCAGTGAATGATCATCACCTTGCAGGTGTTGACAAAGTGTCCAATAGCAATGCTATTTATACTATGCCCAGCAAAATGTCAATATTTTTTGTTTATCTGTTTGTTCATTCACTTTTTAAACATCACTACTCACATTCCTCCAAGATGAATAATTTTAATAGAATAACACTCAGTTTATGGCAAAGACATATATACAACACAAGTCCATCTTTAAATTATGATTAGATTGCACAAGGATAATCTTACCAAATTGCAATAAAAAGTTCTAAAGATTTAGTCTCAATTTCTGCACTTTTTTGTGGACCAGTAAAAAGTAAACAATCTCCACACCTTAAGGGGGACTGTTTGATATTATATTTAAGCATTGTGTTTGTAATGTGTATAGCACCATGATTTGTTAGATGTATAAGAAAAAATGTTAAATTAATTTTAAAAAGAAAAAAATGTTGCACCAGATTTAAAATAAGATCATTGAAATATATGAGAATGAAGAGAAAACTTACATTCTTGCTTAGGTACTTGGCAGATCTAAAAGCAAAGATAACCACTGAATTAATGGAATAAGGGATGCTAGTGGACAAGAAGAAATGAGTATTATTTGGTTTGCATTGAATATTTAGAAAAATAAAGGGAAGAGAATGATAATATATATATATACATATGAAAGCAATATAAATGAATTACAGCACTTCTTTTTGATGTACTACATGTAAAGGTTAACAGCAAAGTTATACAGAACTGTGATTCACTTCTACTTCTTCCCAGAAAACCATTCTCATCACTGAGACTGAACTTAACCTTCATTTGCCTTTTTATCCTCCCTTCCACTTCCATAGTGCCATCAAGTCCCACTGAGATGGCGGCCTAATGATGCCTCAAAAGTGCAATAATCTCAGCTTCATCTCTGAAACATCCAACAGTGCCTGTCATACAGTAAGTGTTGAGTAAAAATTTGCTGAATGATCAAACGAATATATGTTCTCCACTGTGTGCTACATTGTCATGTTTTTCCATGTCTGTGATTTTTAAAAATTCTTTTTTATACATGATTCTTTTTAAAATTCTTATTTTTTTACTTCTATGAAGGCAAGCTCCATCTACATGACAAAATTTCTCTGAACTTTGCTCCAAAATCCCCAGAAAAAAGCCTCCTTATCTCTGCTCTGAGCCTTAATCTATTATATAATTGTAGTTATTTCATTACACATATATACAAAATATTCCAAAATAGACTGAATAATCTTGGGCATAAAAATCATGTCACGGCTGGGGATTTAGCTCAGTGGCACCACACCTGCCTTGCAAGCACAAGGTCCTAGCCAATCAATAAACTTTATTTTATAAATGAATAAGTGAATTACTCAATGAAGTGAAGAGAAACTGCAAAATGACATTAGCTCCACACAATTTTTGTATTTGTTTCCATATTTTGTTTAAAGCTTCTTGCTCATAAAGTCAAATGTTCATAATTTTCAATTTGATCAATAACAAGTACACTGGAACCATCTACCTCAATTCTTCTGTTGGGTTGTCACTTGTTTGCTTGCTTGCTTATTGTTCAGAAATATCTTAACTAAATGCATAAGACATGCTTTCATTAATATTCTAAAATATATAATCCTCTCCCCTGAAAATAATTATGGAGGCTATACTATCAACTTTGAGGTTTTCCATGTTCTGTGATGCTCTTCTAAATACGAAATATTTCTTGCCTCAGTACTGACCCCAATTTTATTAGAAGAAGTTTATAATTGAGGGCATACTCAACTGATCTTTAATCTATGTAAAGGTTATTCCCCTGAGGTTAATTGCCCAATATTTAAATTTTTCATTTGACCCTTGTATGAGAGCATATTCAAAAGCATTGCAACTTTACTGAAGTATCGATTGCATCACTTCATAATTTTGTACTAGCTGGGTAGTAAAGTAGTTCACAACAAAATCTAACCTCTTGCCAACTTAATCTCATTCTTTCCAATATCAGCAGATAAAGCTTCATTGAAGAACACACATAATGTTACATCTGTTACATTTTTTGTGGCAGTTTCCACTAATTTATAGATCTATTTCCTATAATTCCATTTTATCTCTTGCTGAATAAATAGCAGATCAGTAGAATCACAGTCCTCTGAATTAACCCAGATATTTGACTATAAAACTTGGTGGGGAAATCCCATTCATTTTATAATATATTACTGGGCCACTTGTATTATAAAGTCACACATTTTGAGTTTTCAGTTCAATTTTTCTTAGGACGTGCTTCAAAATTAGTGTCAAATCAACTCAGTCTATTTTGGTACATTGTTAATCTATCAAATGCAAAAATAATATCAGTTAACAGTAGTTCTTAAACTCATTTATTAATGTGCCAATACAGCAAATACTTTTTGAGGACTTAATATAGAAAAAGTTCAGGCTTTAGTCTGGGGATTCTGTGAGGAAAAGACAAATGTTTCCTACCTTGGAAGTTATATTCTAGTAAGTAAATATAAATAATGAGGTGAAAAACCTCACAAATGAGATTATTTCTTATCATTTATGTTGTGTATTATATACAGGGAGATGTAACAGTGACTCAATATTTCCTTTATATAGAGTTTTTAGAAAAGGCCTTTTTAATGAGGTAACCTTTAATCTGAGACCCGAGGGATTAAAAGAGCCAGATACAGGGAAGAGAAATTTTTCCAACAAATGCAAAAGCTCCAGGGAGGAGCCCTTAGCATATTTAAGAGACTTCAGGATGACCAGTGTGGCTGGGGTGTAGTAAGCAGGGGTTGTAGTGAAAAGAGTGTATGAATTGATGTCTATAATTTGTTGGCAAGAATCAGGTCACATAGGGATTTAGAGAATAAAGGGAAGCCATGGGATGGTTTTAAGAAAGGAGAAGGTATAATTGGATTTATGTTTTTAAAATTATTTATAGTACTGTAAAGATAATGGATTTCAAAGGGTAGAAGTGGGGATCCCAGAGGTAGTACATTGTTGCAAGAATCCAGGAATAAAAGGATGCTCACCTAGGCTAGAGAATTGGACTGAGTTGAGATAAATTCAGGAAGGAGAATAGACAGCATTTGCAGGCAGATTGATTTACTGGGTGAATAAAACATAAGCATTAAAAAAAGACTGCTATATTTCTCTGACTTGAGCAATTAGTTAAAGAATTATGTCTCTTACTGACACTTATAATTTGGGGAGTGTAGGGGATATCTGTTATTTTTTCCTGTTCTGCAACCATCCTGACTTCTATATATAACACCCTGATTTTTTATCATGTATTCTCCCTCCTACTTCATCATATTTGGTTTTTTGGGGGGAAGGGGACTAATTTTAATTCTCAGGTCCAAATATGTATATGAGATGAAAGCCTGGCTTGTCAGCATTTTAAAATCTACCATCAAGTTGATTGACTTAGTCATAATATATAGCCTGGCCAGATGCAATCCGGAGAGTTTGGGTTGAATTACTGGTAAAAATGGTATTCTTTTTCCAAGGTGGTTGCTAAGTGAATAGGAGATCAGTTTAAAACAGCCAGAGGTTACCATGCTGAGAAAGCATGCCAGAGAATGAAGCCAGTGGAGAGACAAACCAGGCCAAGTGTCAGAGTGAGAAACAAAATCCCTATGCTCTTTAAGTCCCTGAAGTCAGATTTACCCTATGACCTTTCAGGTTAATATCCCCCAAATCAGTTTCTACATGCTTGAATCTGTTTGAGTTGGAACTGTCTTCCACATAACAGAGTTCCTGTTCATGTAGGTGAGAACTGGCTTTTATGTATATTAAAATACAGGCTGCATAGTTAAATTTGAAATTGAGATAAAAATAGTTTGCATCCTAAACATTGGTAAAGTTGGTGAACCTATGCCTAATAGACACACTCATGTGGAGGTACCAGTCAGGCAGTTATGTGTACAGAGAGAGGTCAATGAAAATTTAGAAAGCAAGACAGAGTTGAGTATTTATGCAATAGTTGAGTGGAGCCTACTCTATCAGTCTAAAATCTAACAGACTGAGAAGAATATATAAATGGTTCAGAAGGCATAATCACTGAAGATGGAAATAGAGGGCCAAGGAAAGCAAAAAAGAAATGAGTTTCCAGACAGGATTCATTCACATCTCGAACAAAGATCATCAAATTTCCATGTCAAAAAGTTTGGGGACCCTGCTCTCCTCATTAGTTACCTACTGAGCCTTTTCAACATTCCCATCATTTTCTGTAACTATTCAGATACTCAGGCCTTTTGGTGAATTAAACACATCCAAAAATTTACCTCTTCCTTATATGTACTGAAATGTGCTCTCTCCACTGCTTTTGACATTCAGAGACTTAAAAATTCATTTTCTGTTTCTATCAAATATCTGGAGGCTTCAAAGTCTTAGAAATAAAGAGAAATCACAGCAGATCCAATTAGCCCTACATATATGTAAGTTCTGCATCCGCGAATTGAACCAATCAAGGATCAAAAATATTTGAAAAAAAATGTACTGAATGTGTAAAGACTTTTTTTGGCTTGTCATTATTCCTTTAACAATACAGGATAACAAGACTTTACATAGTATTTACATTGCATTAAGTATTATAAGTTAAGTAATCTAGAGATGATTTAAAGTACACAGGAGGAAATATATAGGTTATATGCAAATACTGCACCACTTTATATAACACACTTGAGAAGTCTCACATTTTGATATCAATGGGAGTCCAGAATTCAGAGAATGACTGTATAAGTAGTGCCCAATTAGTAAACCAAAGTGCTCTCTTCAGGGTGAAAACATGGAAACAAACAGCCCTAGTGAAAAGCTGTTCATGACCAAAGTACTAGTAGCACTGCAGAACTAAATGACCTCTTTTTTTCCTCTACTTCACTAGGTCAAACTGATCTTCTGTCTTCACTTCCTTTCTTCAGGAAGCCACTAGTCACCCTCTTTGTCTCTCCTTACTTCATTTTCTCCTCTAATTCTTCTCTTAAGTAATAGTGGAGATGAATTATATTGTCGAAGGGTTTTTTGATAATTGTCTTTTTCTTTTTAACCAAATTATTTATCATTATAAAATAAATTAAGGTAGTACAGAAAGGACAAAAAATGAGAACCAAAACCTCTTTTGCTTTCTTCTACCCCCAGCCCTATATCCTTACTTTAAGTGTGTATATGTACATTATACTAGTTCATTTAGTCATCACAAACGTCTTTTGACACTTAAGGAAAATGAGTCACAGGAAAAAAGATAGGTAATTTCCTCAACTCATGAAGCCAGTAAATATATAATACATATATATTAATATGCATGATATAAATTATTTGACTAAAATCAAATGACCATATAATTTCAGTGAAATCTATTTGGAAAATATCACACTGTTTTATTGATATGAATAGTAACATAATATTCAGGTCTGGAGAATTTCTTTCGTGGCACTGAACTTCCAAATATGTTGTCACTCTGGTCTTATAAAGGTTTCTCCTCTTGTGTTATCTGTGTGAAATTGTTATCTATGAGAGTAGTTGGAGACACTTAGAAAATCCCCTTTTGCTAATATTCAAAACCCAGAGTCTCCACATAAAATAGATAGCACTTGGGGCTGAGGATATAGTTCAGCGGTGCCATGGCCTGCCTCGCAAGTGCAAGGTCCTGAGTTTGATCCCTGGTACCAGAAAAACAGCACTTGCTGGGCTACACCCACACCTTTGGCATAAGATCAAAATTCTCATCTCAAAGATAAATTTTTCCACCCATGATATGGGGCAGGCAGTTTGTGATTGCCAAAACACTGTTGAGCTATCTGGTAGAGATTTAAATTTTTCTTTTCAGGAAAAAAAAGAACTACTATGTGGCTTGTAGCTTCCACAAATTCTGGGGCTTGTGGTCTATTTCTGTCATGATGTAGTCATTAACACCACCACTTCTAATTTTTGCTACGCGTTATCTTTCTGGTTCTAGCACTCTGAATATTCCTCTCCTCTCTTATTCACTCATCCATATATTTTTACTTAATATTCTCTGAACACTTTACACAGCATTTTTAATATATTTGGAGTAGAAGACAGGAATACATAGATGTGCTCAATCATTTTCTCAAAAGTTTTTTTTGTACCGGGGATCAAACTCAGGACCTTGGGCTTGCGAGACAGGCGGCGGCACTACTGAGCTAAATCCCTGGCTGGTATGACTTTTATCATGGAGATTTTATATATTTAGTGCATCATCCATTCAATCTTTTGAATTACTCTTTAATTTTTAGCATTTGATAAGTTTCAAAAAGTGATTTTACAAATTTCTTCCCCTTCCTTCCTATCCTCCTCCATTCACAACCTTCAATTTTAATGTTTTAACTTAGGCAAGGTAGAACAAAGAAATTTAATCAAAAAGGTTGATCCTTTCATTTAATTTGTTACATTTGAATTACAATTTCGGTTATTCAGACAAAGTATCTATAAGGCATGATCAAAAATACTGGGAATTACTAAATTTTTAAAATATATTACAGTGAAAGAAAATTGCTATTAATTCCCCACAAAAGACACATCCTCTCTTTGAAATCAGTTATTCTGTCATACTTTGCCACTTTCTGAAGCACTTCTTGAAGTCTTCCTTTTTGAATGTCTTTAAGTGCTGTATAATGGCTGCCTTGATGTCCTGAATCAATTTGAAATGTTTCCCTTTCACCATCATTTTGACTTTGATGTACCAGAAGTCTCATGGTGCCAGATCTGATGAATAAAGTGGATTAGGATATAGTGTAATGTTTATATAAAGCTGCCCTTTGGTTGGGTGGCACTTGGCAGCAGCGTTGGCCATGTTTTTGATTATACCTGGTAAAGACACTCATGAAAGAGAACTTGTAGACCTGCTTCAGAAACTAGCAAAAACAGCGGGGGAAGTGTTTGAAGTGAGGGGGTATGTTTTGAGGGTGATTAATGGGACTATGTCTTTTACTGTAATATATCTTTTAAATTTAAAAATACACTATGTTTTGAATAGCCCTCATACAGTAAGACTGCATATATTACCTCATTTAATTCACTAGGAATATTACTGAAAATGAAGAAAATCCACTTTCATTAAGAGGATATAGAAAATAGCACATACTTCAAAATAATATATAGAAAGAATTTTTTGTGCCTCAGAAAATCTTGCAGTGTTTTCAAGGTCAAGTAAATTTCTAATGCAATTGAAATGTTCTTATCCATAAAGAATGGGAAATCTAATAACTGACTTTGTTGAGAAATATGAGAGAGAAGCATAGAGTTTAGGGGAGATGGGCTCTGGAAGCTTTTGACGCACAGAAATTTGATTCTATGTTTAGCAAACTGATAGTATGACACTTTGATTAGATGGCATTAATTTATCTTTTTAAAAAAATCAGCTTCTACAGCAGTTGCATGTCAGTTGATTCTCTCAAAACTTACCTTGTTTGATTCAACATGAGTGAGGTCAAAGTTTGGGCTACTATCTGATTTAGTAGACAATAATTTTTCTATCACGATGAAAAGATGTTGTCCATCTTAATGCCTTCAACAGTAAAAAATCCTAGTTGAGATTCCACTGCACTAATAATAAAACATTAAGTAATTCCAATTTCTCTAGTCTTTCTCATTGTAGATTTGTTTTTTATTCAGGAGATTTTGCTCCCTAATTGTGACATACAATAAATGTCTGTGGAACCACTATTGCATGGTTTAGCATAGGTCTTCACTTGCCGAGATATCAGAAGATAATGAAAGAGAAGTTAGAGAGAAGCAATGAGACGTACAAAACTAATTCCCAATTATAAAGGGTGTCAAAATATATTGCTGACGAATTCCCTAGAAGTAGATTCCTTAAAAAAAGCTTAGTTTGTCAGTTAAAAAAAAAAAGCCGCACGTTTTGAGACCATGAAACTTTGCCATTTATTGTGAGAGACCTCTGAAAATTTCCACACGAAGGCATAGAAGTTGTCCAAAAGTCTCTTACTGCTCTTAAGATTTACTCATGATACATATTCTGATTTGTTTCCAAATATTTTAAAAACTCATGTTGTTTCTATTTTGTTTTTCCATCTAAACTTAGTAAGTTGATAACATTTTTAACTGCATTCATATAATTGCAATATTTACACAGATTTTAACATATTCAGATTTCTTGATTATTAGGTGATATTTTATAGTCATTTTTAAGGTATTTTGTCTTCTTCCCCAGCTAGCAATCAAATATCTATTTCTTTGCATTGATGAATATTAAAGTATGAGTTGCCCTTAGGAAATGGATAAATTTTTGCTATATTTTATACCTTTTGTATTCTTTGCTTACAATTGTAAAGTTTAGAAAATGATTCCTTATTTACATTGCCCTCCTTTCTAATGTAACAATAGCTAATAAAAAAAAGCATATACTACATTCTAAAGTCAAAGTGTCAAATAGTTCTTCAAGATGATTCAATGATCCCTATTCTTAAATATTTTCATTCATTTCAGGGCTCAGGAAAATTGCCACAAATAATGGCTATAATTATTACAGTACATTTGTTCCCTAAATTGACTTTAGGGAGAAAATGTTATGCTGTTATTTTTAGTGATGATATAAACTAGGCTGTTGAATTGAGGGATAGCTTCCGAATTGACCTGAAAAGGAGACACAGTTACCACTGTTTCAATTTTATTAATATGGAATACCTGGTTATTTTAAGACCTATTTTGTCTTCGTTACGTTTTTGTCCAGGAATCACAAAGTTACCACCTTCTCAACAATTAAAATGACCAAGTAAAGAAGGAAATATAATCTATTTTATATACTATTGTTATTGGTATTTTAACATGTTGGTTTATTTGTGTTGGAATTTTATTTAGAATTTTTCAGTTGTAAAACTAAGTGAATTCGGAATTTAAGTCATGATTCTCGTATGGCTTATTTTTATTGATAAAATCAAACCTTTCCAAATCAAATGAAATTGTGTACTATAACTTTCAATGAAGTTTCAAACTGAGAGCTTTATTGTATGTATCAATCCTGGAAGTCAGTGCAACAAAAAGGGTGACTATAATTGGATTTTTAAAGGGAATTTTAACATTTTTCTTGATTACAGTCTTAAATTCCTGATTTGCAATGCCTTAGTTATCTGAGTTTTTAAAAAATAATATGGATGTTGTTTGCATATAAATGACCCTTAAACTGTTCATTCAATTTTGCTTTGTCATATTTCATTATTACTGTTGTTTGGGGGTAGTTCTATCATTTGACTACAGATGCTCTTGGTTTAATGACCTACCTACTTCACAACTGTTTGGAATTGTGATCTGCCACTTGGACTTACAACCTGTCTTTTTTTGTACAGTCTGTATGTTTTGTTTATACAGCCTTAATATCTTTTTCGTACGGTACACATTGTTTATACAGTACTATAATTTTTCTGATTATACTGTGCAGTACAGAACTGTAGTTTTATGGTCTGTTATATAATACAGTACTGCATATAACACTTATGTAAATAAAAGCAAAATTGTCAAGTTAGAGTTTTCTTCGACCATTTCCTTGTGCTGACTACATTTTGTAATGTATATACTACATATAATTCCTTATTTAGTGACCAATTCAGTTAATGACCTAGTTGCAGGAACAGAACTTGGTCGTTAAACAGGGAATGCCTGTACTATGTTTCTTCTCCCAATTATTTGTATGAACCTGACTTACGTAGGTTACAGTAAATCATTTCTTCAATTTCTCCACCTAAAGGATATTTTTACCAACATAAAATAGTCTACATTAAAAAATTGTGCAGTAAGAGAGGAGTAACATAAAAGAGATGTGTAATAGTAATTTGTATATTTCACTGTGTAACAATAGCAGTAATAATAATAATAATAATAATAGTTGCTGCTATTAACAAAGAATTTCTCATGAGCCGTTTCGCATACTTTAACTCAATCAACCCTCTCAACAGTGGAAAAAACAAAGGCAAAAATGGTTAATTGGCTAAAATCGCACTGGGAAAATCATCATAGAAAAATAAGAAACCAAGATAAACCAGAAGATTTAAAAATACAAATTTTAGGCCAGGGATTTAGCTCAGTGGTTTCACCGCCTGCTGCGCAAGCACAAGGACCCGAGTTCGATCCCCGGAATCAGACCCCCCCCCAAAAAAAATAAATAAATAAAAATACAAATTTTAGAAGTGTTTTTAAGTGCAGTTGCTAAATTTAAAAAATGAAAATTAGAAAACTATTAAGAGATCAGCACAGTTTGTAATAGGTAAAACTTGGAAACAGCCCAAGTGCCAATCAACTAGGGACTGGATAAAGATGCTGTGCTTTTTTTTTTTAATAAAATGGAGTACTACTCAGCCATAGAGAATGAGAAACTAGAGACATGTATAGCTAAATGGATGCACATTGAGGCCATCCTCTTAAGTGAAATAAATAGGACACACATGTGTAAATACCGAACAGTTTCTCTAGTGTGAGAAACTGAAAGTGTAAATAAGGACTAAAAGGTATAATAGATAATGTGAAATAGGAAGAAAAAGTCCAAAGGGGAAGGGGAAGTGGGAGGGTTTGGGGAAAGTAAAGAAGAAAGTGGAATTAATATGAGAAACTGAAAAAATGGAAACGAAATCTTTGTAAATAGGGGAGGGTGGAGAGGTTGAAGGGAGGGGAGGGGAATGGGGAAAAAATAAGAACCAAGAGAGATTATGTAAAGGTACAAATTCCCAATGATGAATGTCATCATATTGTATACCTAAATTGTACCAATAAAATTAATGAATTAAAAAAAGAGCAGGAAAAATATGTCTAATTTTCAAGGAACTGAATGAAAAAGAACAACAGCATGAATTGCTAGAGGTAAATAAATCACTCTGCCAGAGGTTTCTATTTTAGCAGACTCAGTTTTGAGGTTTAGTTGTCAATTTAGGTTCATTGGGCAAATCATGTGAAGTCTAGGCCTGGCTATCTTTTACTTTAACAAAGATTGATGAATTTCTGAAGGCCTTTCCTCTCAGATTGAATTGACTACATTTACTTAACACTATTTACCATGGATTTGGTTTGAAAGCAGTTAAAAACAGTTGGGTCACCTAAGAATAATGCATTGGAAAGATGTTGAAGAATTCATAGTCTTACTGGGAAAGACAAAGAATCCTGTGTGTTCCAGATTAGAATTTGGTAGTTTTAAAAAGTTTTGGTAATAACTATGTGACCATCCCACTATCCATTACTAGTAGAGCCAACAGCACTTTTTCTTTTCTTTTCTATTTTTCTATTCTTTTCTTTTCTTTGTTTTTTACTGGGGATTGAACTCTGTGGTTTTTATGTGCTTGGCAAGTTTTCTACTGCAAATGAATCCTAATGGTTTCTTAAAACCTTGGATAATACATACTTAGGTCTAGAGGAAAGAGTCAAGTTGGCTAAAGTTTTGTCATTTGTGCAGATATTGGCGGCATTAAAGAATCAGTGAGAGATAAAAGTATGGTAGAAGGAACTTTGCAGAGAAAAAAGTCAGGTTCACCTAATTCCCTGTGTCTATTGTGGTTTAGTAACTACAGAAATTTTGTAATAAATTTTTGAAAATCTGTTGCTTTACCACATGATTCTATTTTCCATTGAGATAAGTAATATCTCACTAGAGACAATATATTAATGGAAAAATAACGCTTCTACACTTCTTGCTGCTATAGATTTATATTGGCAGATTGTAAAAATTTTAAAAAGTGTTTGTCTCTTAAAAGACTTATCCTTCAATTTTTAAGTCCAAGTATATAATTATTATTAACCATAGAATTAACAGGCTCAAAATAATTATCAATTTCTTTGCAGAATTTCTGTATTTGATAAATGTATGCGATTTCCCCCCCTTACTGGATACCCAAGTGAGAAATTACACAAAGTAAATACTCTTAAAATTATGAAAATTATGTCTAAGTGGGAAATGGGGGACCATTTATTGAGAATTTTTATATTATTACAAACTAAGTGAATGATTAGAAATGTCAGGGAAACAGAAGATTGTTTCATATGGCTCTCTGTTCAATGTGGATTGCCAATGTGGGAAAAAATCCTTGTAAATCTTAGCATTGCTCCCACACAACCGCCTACACAGATGACCACTTGACTTGCACGCTAACAATAGATGTGTCAGTAGAGCTTGCACCATCTGCAAAATGAAGTGCACTTTAAAAAGTAACTGTAGCAGATAGTAGTAATCGCTTATATATTGTGATTAGCATTTTGTATTTACATTCAAAAGGTAGAATTTGAGCTGTGATAGCTGCAGTTTAAATAAAGTCAGTCCCTGCAGTAGCTCCTAGGTTAAATAAGGTCAGTTCTACATACCAGATAAAGTTGTTAGAAAACATGAGTTTTTATTTTTTCTATTTACAATTTATCAATAGCTAAGAATGCAGATGTGAATTTTTATTTACTCACTTCTCTTCCAATAATAATACTGAAAATCATGTACATTAGTTAGAAATCCTACAGTTTATATTCTATTGAATTCCTACAAAGACACATTTATTTGAGTTTCTTTGCTTTTAAATCTAATTTTTATCATCATTGAAGGATTAATATTGTAAAAAAATAAGGTTCCCATTATTGGAAGTTATGGTGTTTGGTTTCTTTTGCCATATTTATTTTTGTCAAGTATGGAAGTGTCATTGGGGAACTGAGTGGAAAATCCTAAGAAAACATGTTAGAAAATGAATTATCTAGATTTTGGTAGGGAGCAGAGTGATTTAAAAGCCTATGGAGATAATGTGTTCAGATCTGAAAGATTATGTGTGCCAGAGACAGCAGGCACGTGGCTGGTGGAAGACAGAATAAGGCCCGTTTTTGTCAGCTCAGTACAAATAGGTACAAAACCACTCCACCCTAGCAAAGGTCTTGTCATTTTCCGACTCACATATTTGCCTGAATAATGATTTACTTTTATATAGATGAGCAATGAGAGTTATTGTAACTCCAAAAGTTCATCCAAGTAAACATTACCTAAAATTCTATGATTAAATGTGTACTTTTTTATTATAAATATGGCCTTGTCCAAGCTATCTTCATGTAGCATATTTTAAAAGAGTGGTACACTAAGGCAATAATAACTTAGTAGAAGTTATCTTGATTTTAAAACTTTCAAAATATATTATAATTGAAAACTTTAATATTAGAAGGAAATTTAAGATTAGAAGGAAATAAAATATCTTCTAGTCCAAGCCCTTCATTTTACAGATGATAAAATTGAGGCTCAGCAAAGGCTCACACACCTGGTTAAGCACATATCCAGAACTAATCCCTAAGATTCCCGCTGCCTCTGGTTCAGTGCTTTTCCCATTATGCCATAATAAAACATGAAGAGAACAGTGGTCCCTAGGGTTGAGGGTGAGGGGGTGCTGAAAGGAATAGAAAACATAAGAAGAGTAAAGGAAGTATTCTGACCTCTCCAATTATTTTCCTACAGTTGATCCACATAACAGAGACATTGGCAGGATTGAATTTAATTAAATGAATGAGTTTAAATGTGTAGGGCAGTTAGCACAACAACTCAATGGTATCTCTTTGCTAAGGTTTAGCATTAGAAAAAAGATTATCAATGTCAGGGTTGGGGAAATCTGCACTCACATCATTCTACCTTAAAGTTATGAACTTAGACGAAGATTGGAAGAGCTGCTCAAATCCTTCCTGTACTAGCCAGTTGTGCAGCAAAAGCAAATTGCATGGGATTGGGAGGTACATAAAATGGAGATGATCTTTTCTTAGGTTGGCAGTTGAATATTTCTGATCTAAGTAAGAAAATAAATGCATATAAGGAAACAAGCTCAAAGATGTACAATATGCAACAAAGAATTCAGTTATGTGTATTTTATTCATTTAAAAATCTGTATAGTAAGTTCAATGAGTAAAAGTAGGCAGAAAATTTAGAATATGCATTGTGACTAATCTGTGTCCATGTTTTTGGCACACTTTAATACATGTGAAATGATAAATTATCTCCTTTATTCTTATGCTGGATTAGTCTACTGTTAATCAGTTTTTATTCTAACACATGGGGCTAACCCATGGGAACTTAGGAAATTTATCTATCATCAGTCAGCTTCAGTTATATACTATTTTTGTTACTAAAAAATAAATTCATTCAATTATAAATTGAATAAAATCTGTAAAAATTGCATTTTATATAATACAATAGATATTTATTAAACATTTTTATATAAAATGTTTCTTGTAAATTGAAACTATTCATTTTTGAATTTTTTCCTAACTGTAAATTATATATATTTTTTCTCATCTTAGGAAATGACCTTCCAGTAAGATAATGGGATTAGAATCAGAATAGTTTTGCGTATGATAAAGCAACACCTTCAAAGTCTCTGTGATCTGACTTTAAACAGCAGGGTATCACTGGCGCTTGGAAGGAAACTGCAACTACACTACCCCTATCTGAATGAGGCAGTGTGAAGGAGTTCTCCACATTTGTCAGAATGATATCGGTGAGAAATTAAACATAACTCCCACCTGGCGCTCACATTATGCAATGGGAGATTGTTTCTTTAAAAAAGAAAATGCGTAAGATCTAGATTGTCATAATTTTCAAAATATTCAGGATACAATTTCAAAACCATTTGTAATACCAAGAACCATGAAAGTCAGAACTAGCATAAGAAATGGCAGTCAGTACACATCAGCACAGAGGTGAACCTAACAAGGAACCTAAATTACCTAACAAGGACTTTAAAGCAGCTATCATAAACTCCTTTGACAAGCAATTACAATTTATCTTTAAACAAATAAAAGTGGACAATGTCAGCAAAGAAAGAGAAGTTATAGAAAGAACCAAATATATAGTATAGAACTGGAAAATACTACAATATACAGAATTTACCCAATCTGAATAACAGAGAAAATAAGCTAAAAATGAAAAGGAACACATAACAAATGAGCAAAAACTGTACTTGTAGCATTTTAATCCCAGGGGAGAGGAGAGAAACATGGGAAGAGAGGGAAAGGGAGAAGATGAGAGAGGAGGGGATTGAAAGAAGGGAGGGAATAGAGGGGAAAATTAAAAGAAATAATGACACAAAATGGTACAAATCCAAAGAAATTCACACCAAGACACATCACAATCAAGCTTTTAAAAACTAAATACATAGAAAAAAATTGTGAAAGCAGAAAAAGTAAAGCAATATATATAATTTATAGGGAAATACCATATAGAATGTCAGTAAATTTCGCATTAGGCTAATTTATGTAGGTAGGGAACTAGCATCCTATCAAATATTAAGAGACAGCTAGAATATTTATGTCCATCCTAGTAATTAACATAAATTTCTCTAGAGCAGGACTGCCCAGTATCCAGTAGAAATATCAAACACACAAGCAAACTATTTTAGATTTTTTAGTGGCCACATTAAAATACTTAAAAGAAACAGGTGATCATAATGTTAATATTTATTTCATTGAATCTGATAATCTAAAATCTTTTCATTTAAACATTTAATAAAAGTAAAATTCATTAATGAGATCATTTATAATGTTTTATACTAAATCTTCACTAATAAATGTGTGTTTTAAATTGGCAACATGGTGCTCGCTTCGGCAGCACATAGACTAAATTGGCAACATATCTCAATTGAGAGAAACCACACTTTAATTGCTCAGTATTCACATGCAGCTACTATATTGAGAGCTTAGCTATAGAACATCCAATATCCAAAACCATATTCAAAGTGGAGAACTAAAAGTTCTTTAAAGATGGCTTGTAAACCCCAGATTTTTGCTTTCCATGAAAATTCAGGGAATAATCATTTCTTCATTTTTCTTTGACCTAGAAATGTTATAGAACACTGTCCTATTTTTGCCTGTGTGTGCAAAACAACTTCTCTGATGAGAGCATTTGGATTTGATTCTTGACATTAAATTATACTCAAGGAAATGCACATGCCACTGGAAAAATCCTGCTATTCTGTCTATTCAGAAGGGGAGGTTACCCTTTTATCAGATAATGTAACCTTCAAAAAAGTAGATTATTTTGGTGACAATATCCAGCCATATTGTCCATTATTTTCTTAGGTTTTCAAAGAAATGTAATTTGCTGAATATTACCAAGTTAAAAGAGGACTGCACGGAAACCATGGAAATTGGATTCAAAACAGTCACTACCTGTGTAACCCTAAATGTAACAAATAAGATTTATAATACTCATTTTATTTTTTGCTACAATGGTAATACTAAGATTTCGTTAGAATAGTGTGAGAATTCCAGGTGAATTAGTGGCATTCAATAAATCTAGTTGAATATAAATCAGATAATTTAACATTAATGTTCATTTAAAATATTAAGAAATAAATTCAATATTGGAAATTAACAACCAATAACAAAAAGAAATTGGAACAAAGATAATTGAAATAGGCTGAAATTGCCCAATTACTCAGCTAACTCTTAGCAAACACTCACCTAAAGTAAAACAGTTTATAAGGTCATTGTCAACGATCTTGATGCTGAAGTTAAGACAGTGAGTTTGCCTTACATGAATTACCCAGGAAAGATGCTTCAAATCAAAACATATTTTATCCTTGCAAAACTAATCACAATGAGCTCCCTCTTGCATAACATAATCAGTGGTAAATATCTAACATAAGGGAGAAATGTATAATTTTAATCATAGAAGAGAAATCAACAGATCAAGAAATAAACTAACAAGTGGAAGAGACTAGATTCTAACTTACAGCTCCAGGACCCTGCTCTTAAATATTGTGATGTGATGATTGAAGAAATGTTTAACAATAACTACCTGTATGTTAACAATCATCATGCTTTACATTGTTTATATGTTTCTAATTTTAGAAGCATTTTTACACAATTTGTTCATATCTTCCAATACCATGGAAACTTGTTAACCTCTTGGTCCCCGTCCGCCAGTTTTACCAGTTTGTTACCACACTTTTTGTTTTAAGAGATTATTCAGTCTGTGTCTTGCATCTTTCTCCTTCAAACTAGTTTAACCAGCATTGATTTCACTTGTTTCTTCCTTTCACGTGCCCTCCAAACCCTCACCATTATAGCAATCATAACTTTAAAGATTAATTTTCTTTGTTCTTGTCCTTGGGCTGCCAAGACTTGCTGAGGAAAAATATCACATAATTGCTAATCGGCATTATTAAACTCATGATTTTCTGTCTTCTGGCTCTTCAACATCACTTAACAATAATTTCATTTGACCCTAAACAACTGCCTTCTACTTTCCCTGTGTTGACTGTGCCACATCTTTGACACCTTCTTTCAGTCTTCTTTGTAAATGGTCTGTTACATCAGAAAGAAAACAAATAAAATAAATTATTTCACATTTATTGAATCTACTACCAAAGTATCTTTAAGAATTCTTACTTTTATCTGTGAGATATCTCCTCACCAAAAAATATTTCTACCTGCATTCATATTGGCTTTTGCCTCCTGGCCCCTTAATTGTAACTTTTCCTGTTGGCAGAAATACCTTTCTTCTCCACTCAGTCATGTATTAACAAATGCCATTTTATATCTTCCTGGCACCAAAACCTCCCCATATATATGACTAAATTCATTATTTTTATGCCTCCATTTTTACTACCTTGTTAAAAGATTTCATTGAGGGCTGGGGATTTAGCTCAGTGGTTTCGCCGCCTGCTGTGCAAGCACAAGGACCCGAGTTCGATCCCCGGTACCAAAAAAAAAAAGAAAAGATTTCATTGAATTTAATCTCCCTGAAGATAAAACTTTTCTAAATTCTTGACTTCTATCTCCTTCATTAACCTCACTACAGTATGAACTCTACATATGTTGGTAAATTTTCTGCTCTATTTGTTGTTATATTCCCATAACATGGAACAGTGTGCCATTGATTCTCAATAAATATTTGTTGAATGAATCTAAACTTTCCTCCACAAAGCCCTCCACATGAAATAATTCAATCCTATCAACTTTACTTCCATAACTTCTTAATTTATCCCCTTTATAACCCATTTCTACCTCTTCTTATCAAGTCTTAATCATTTGTCACATGAATTATCCACAAGGTGGCCAACACCACAACTGCCGAAGGTCTTTTCCACTTCTGTCTTCTCTCCACAGATACTCCTTAAGAGTACAAATGTGACAATGTACCATAAACATAGAGGCTTCTTTCAAAAAATATAACCTCTGTGATTTTGTGCTTTTAACTCCTTGCCTAAATGATTTTTTTCTTCCTCTATGGCAAT
The DNA here is from genome assembly GCF_000247695.1 of Heterocephalus glaber. The sequence goes on along the minus strand of NW_004624787.1, from coordinate 2,029,985 downwards.
AAAATTTTACACAATGTTTTAAAATAATTGTCTGAATCTAGGATTCCTTCGGTTTGTATTTTTACCCTCTGAATTCACATTTACTTTTGCTAACATGTATAGTATTTTATACAGCTATGAATCAACATGTACATTTTCCTTTAGGCTCAGTTTATGTTTTATATATTTATTAATATTACTAATATAGCCTACATATGGCTCAGTATTCTGAGAAATCTTCTGACTTTGTAAAGAGAAAATCATCTAAGTCAAATGATATCTTTGTATAATACAAGTGTTAAATCCAGACTAAATGATAATTTGCAGTCATGGGAATTACTAATCATGATAAATCACCGGGGAAATTGTTGATCAGGAATTTTACTCTATGCTTAAAAGAACAGATCCATGAAAGATGCTGAATTCACAGCTTTTTGTCACTATACTATGGTTCTCAAATGCCATTTGATTAAATTAAGACTTTTTCAATTGGATATATTCTGTTGTGTATATGCTGCTTAATTCTTCTACAGAGTTAGAGCCATAATCTTTACAAAATGAGATATTGCCTATAAAGAAATAATTCTCTTTCTGCTTTCAATTATAGTTAATATTTTTTTATTCTCCAGATGAATATGGTCCAGCATTTAGTATTAAATTATTGTTTCGAGTTATTTTCTTAGTGGTTGCTCTAGGGATTAAAATTAGCACTGTAATTTGAAACAATCTAATTCAGATTAATGCTAACTTAATTTCAATAGTATACAGAAATTCTACTCTACTATAGCTTGGATTCATCTTTCTATTTTGTGCTATTTATATATTATAATGTACACATTATACATAATATTTCTTAAACCTTATAAACAACATAATTTTATAATTATTATTTTTTGTAGGAGTCTTATAAATTACATAGAAGAGAAAAAATTACTAAGAAAAATACTATTATCCTGTCCTTTATATTTTCCTATATAGTTACTTTTGCCTCTGTCATTTAGTTCTTCATGTCAACTTGAGTTACTGCCTAGTGCTCTTTCCTTTCAACTGGAAGGATTCACTTCAGTATTTCCTGTAGGGCAGTTTTATTGGTGCTGAATTTTCAGTTTTAGTTTATCTTGGAATGCTTTAATTTCTCCTTTACAGATAGTTCTACCAATTATGCAACTCTTGGTTGACAATCTTTTTCTTTCAGCACTTTAATTCAAATGCTTTTTGGGTTTCCCACCCTCCAAGATTTTTGGCAAGGCATGATACTTCTTCAAAGGGGTGTAGCTGGTAAAAATTTATTGTCTACAGTGGGAAGTGGGCCTGACAACTGGGGGATTAGTTCAGTCCCAGGACTGATGTGGCTTTTGTCAGAGGTGATTCAATGCAAACGGAAGTCTAATGTCAACTGGAAAGGTGTTCCTTCACTTACTCAACCCTACTTAAACATGTCAGTGAATATTTCTAAATGATGAAATACTTTGAAACAATTAGATATTCACCAAGAAAATTAATTGTAGACAAAACAAGCCCAAGATGGGGGACAAGTTATGAAAATGAGAGTGCAGAAAGAGTGTGGATTCATCAGACAGTATGTAGGTTTCAGCTACCATGGAGGAGAACTGTAAGAGTGGAAGAAGATGCTGAAAGGTTGGCAGTGACCACATGACAGAATCCCTTTCTGATAACCACATGGGTTGTGAACACATTATTGAGTTATACCGTAGATAAAATTATATTTGGTTCCAGAATTTGGGATAAATCAAGAGAATTAACAATATCTTTGCAGGCTCAGTCATCAGCACTGTGGAATCCCAAATCAACCTAATGGAAGACTGGAAGCAGAGGTCAGGGGTGTGTAAAATGTCAGTGCACATGTCCATTAGCACATATTTGTACAAGAAATGGTATGGGATTGGGCCTTATTATTGGCAAGCATGAAAAGAGAGAACCTGTACAATAAGGACAGCCTAAGAAAATCTTTTTCATGTTTTGTCTTATCATTAACCTACAAGTTACTTGACCTCAGAAGTATAACTGAAGTAATGATATTAAGTGAAGGTAAGGAAGCTATAGATTTGAGATCAATGATTATAAAGGAATGTTTACTAAAACAAGCTGTAGGATCAGGTAGAATTGATTTTAGAATCTGGCTTTCCCATTTTGCCTCATTACTGGCTTCCTCATTGTTGTGAGGATTAAATTTTTTCAAAAACTTATGTATATCATTTACTGCTGTGCTTGACATTGTAGACTCAATAAATTGTTGTTATTATTCTTTAATCATAAAATGTCTCATTGGAATAAGGGATAAAGTAAAGTTTTCACTCAAGAAAACAATTTTTTTTCTCTGCCAATTATTTCTAGATCCTATGAGGGGCTTTGTGTTTGATGATGAATGGAAACTCCTGCAGGACTTAACGTTGGTGAGTCACCACACAATTAAATTCAGAATCATGGTGGGAAAGAAAGTCAAAGAAATGCATAATACAATTACTCAGTTTTACAAATGAAACTGAGTAAACACAATAGTTAGACAAAATCTGGAAAATAAAATGTAAAAGGCAGCCCACAGGAAACCAGTAGCCTATTTAAAATCATCTCATTAAAAAACATCTTATTAAAAGTTGGAATAAATATGTTTTGAAAAGCAAAACAACCATCCATTAAAGAGCTCCCTGGACCCTTCACTTCCTCCCATTCTGATGTTTGATATCCTACTTCAGGCTCTTGTTACTCTTGTCAAATGGACTGTAGCAATAACAACCAAACGTTTCTTACTAGAGTCAGATGTGTGCTTCTCAGTCCATCTACCACACTGCTGCATTCCATCTTTCTATCTTTTTAAATATTTGTCCATTCACTTGTTACTGTGTTCAGTGTTGGGAATCTATTGAAAAATAGATCAATTAAAAACTAATATACAAATACCTCTAAAATTTTTTATTCTCAAAAAAGTACTCAGTCCTGTGAAAAGAGCACATACCAATAAGATTACAGTGTAATAGGACAGAAGAATCATCTCTAGGGATTGGTTGAATAAATTGTAGTATAACTGTAAGCTGAATCACTATACAGCCACATATATTAGTAAGTAAAAAGGCAGGTAACAAAACAATATATAATGTTTGATGCCACATTACATTGCTATCAATTATATTTATATGAATTATACCAATATATTTTAGATAACTATTTATGTATATATGTACTTGAAAGCATCAAAAATGTTGTTCATTCTAGTGCTAACAGTACTGTTCCAGATTGTCAGAGTTGGCTGAATTTTCACCTACTTCCTCGTACTCTGTAGATTGTTTTGTTTTGTTTGACAATAAGCATGCATTATATGGGTAGTCAAATTTATATTTTAAAAGTTGTACAATAGATAATATCAAGTTGTGCTTGACATAAGGCTTAAGTGAATCTCAACCCCACTTTTTCCTAAAAGTGTCACTTTAACCCATCTCTGCCTCACTTCCTTGTCTGAATTTTGAAGAAAATTGTAATTCCTTCTTCATAGAGTTGTTGTCAGTACGAGATAAAATAATCCAGATAAAAGCAAGTGTTCAACGGGGTTTAGTAATGAAGATGGTGATGATGATGGTGTTAGTGGTGTTGGTGATGGTTAATTAATTCATTTAAAATCCCTCTTATCCATGACTTTCTCTCTGAAGAGTCCCACAGTCAAAGGAACAATAGGCTAGGAGAAAGCAGTTCAATATGTATTTGAGTCTCTTGAGATAGTGTCAACATTTAAACTGCCCCAAACACCATCTGATTTTTAATTTTATGGCACTGGGGATCAAATCCCGGCCCTAACATATGCTAAGCAAGCACTCTATCACTGAGCCACATCCTCAGCCCATATCTAATTTTATATATCATCTCTCGATGGCTGTCAATCCTAAAATAGCATTCTCAGAAGGCAGCTGCCTGATACTGAATTAAAATTATTTTCTTGCTTCTTTCTCTTTCCTTCATTTACCCTTGGTCTCAGCAAATTTGTTTCTTCATATGTCTGCCTCTGCTCTCTTGCCCATTTCTGTTTTAAGTTTATATTCTATCATTGTGGTGGATTTACTAATAGTCAACTTGGAATGCCCAGCTGTACTGAGTCAGTGTGGACCTGGGCATGGAAGGCCCACCTGAGGATTGTTGCCAATGCCATAAAAGGAGAACTAGAGGGGAAGAGTGTGTGCTGTTGATTTTCCTGGGGTAGGCTTACTGTGGCTGGTTTTCCTGATGTGAATTTGGCTGTTCTCATGGTCAAAGAGGTTCTCTCTGTCCCTGGGAACAATTGCTGTTCTCATCAGGGGAGCTCTGGTCTTCACCTTGAGTGTTGCTTTCTAGCTCCAGTGCTGATCTCTAAGCCTTTTGACACAGATCCTTCACTCCACTGGTGCAGAATTTCCAGCATCCACCACTGGCCTTTGGGCCTTCCCAATGCAGATCCTCAATATGGACTCTCATGAGACATTGCCTTGGGCTCTAGGCCTTTAGCTGCATTTCTGCAGGATATTGCCATGGAATCCAGGCCCTCAGCTTCATTTGTGGGGTCTCTAGTGTGTGGACAGATCTCTTGCACTCCTCTGCATTTGACTTTTTAGGTGAATATTATAAAATAATCCTATAAATTATGTGTCTTGTATTAAATCTATTCCCTTGCAAACCCTGACTACAATTGTATTTTATCAGTCATTTATGCTTTTGACCATTTAAATATAACAGACTTTTGATTTTTCTAGGGCCAACACTAACATTGTCTAGCCCGATTTTGTTAATTACAAAGACATAGAAAAAAGAAAATAGACAATTTTAAACAGGGAGTGCCAGAGGATAATTTCCTAGGAAGATCACTTGCTGAAAAGATACTTCATATAAGTTGGATTTCAATTCAAGCAAAAGGGAAGAATGGGGATTTTAAAAGTTGGGATGACTTGTTGGGGAGAGCACAAGAAGTAATTCACCATACCTGGAATTTAGGATGTGATATAAATTAGAGAGTGATATGAGATTTGTCTGGGTAATCTGCATTTTTACCTGAAATTAATGATTAATTACTAAAATGTTAGTCAAGGAGTAACCTGATCAGACGTTCTATAAAGATCTCCTCTGTAGCAGTATTGGCAAGCATTTGAGGAGATAAAAGTAAAAAAGAAAATCTGTTGGTAGTTGTGTAAGAGGTGGAGTCAGTGTCACAATTGTGTTTTCAACAACTAAAGGAGCACAATAACAATTTATATATTATTTTATATCCCTTGGAGTGTACTAATAAATGCTCTATATTCAGTATTGCAGGTACCCTAGATAGTCTGAGTTCTGATTTTATACTCTCAACTACTGCATTACAAATAAATCATCTGAAATAGCATCCCATCACAATAGCATAGTTGTTAAAACATTTAATTATAGATTTCCAGGGAAATAATGTGCTGCTCTTTTGGAAGTTATTTTCTCTCTCTCTCTCTCTCTCTCTCCCTTCCTTCCCTTCTTTCCTTCTTTTGTTTTGTTCTTTCACTTTGGAAACTGTGCTTGGGGTAGAAACCAGCACATGAGTGTACCCATGGTAGGAAAGTATTCTACCACTGAAGCACATCCCCAACCCAGTGTTTTCTGATGTCTGTGTGATAAATACTTCAACTGTGGTTGATTTCAAGGTAGCAACAAGATGTTATCAAACACTTAGGAAGCTTTGCACAAAAAGAGCTCTCGTGGCCTGCTAGGAGCCATCTCTAGTACATTACTGGTATTTTGAAGGCAATAGTTCAATAGTCTGTAGCTAAGGTATTTAGGTAGGGAAGAAGAGATCATTCCTAAGAGCTTCAGACTTTCTACTCTCATAATAAAACTCCTGCTAAAGTCCAGATGTCATATCCTATTAGCATTTTCTCTTTCTTATAGATACCTTTCCCTATTCTCTGCTGTACCTAGTTCTTTAGAAGTAAATGGTAATTTTTCCCATCTATATAATTGACTGTCAGTGGGATATGTCTTTCACTAAATCAATTCCAACAGCTAAGAAAATAGGGCATGTTGATTGGTATAAACTGATAAGGGGTCGCACCTGGTACAAGTTCCCAGACTCAGGATGCGATTAAGAGAAATAGAAAGGCTAGATGTTGGGTCACAACTTACCACTACAAACTTCCAAGCTTGAGCTTTAGGTAAGGGGGAGCTACAATCTTGGGGTAATTAAAAGAATCAGTTTAAAATTTAGAATAAAACATCTTGCTTTTTTGACTAGATTAAGTATTTCCCCAAGTTCTCCCACTGGAAGGTCCCACAATTTTTTGGCACCACTAAGATCATGCTCATGATTGCTCCAGGTGAACCAAGAACCAAATTTGGCCCTCAGAAAAAAATGGAGTACTGAAAAATGGACAGAAGTATTCATAGGCCATAATGTCAAAGGTCTGCCCCAAGTGTTTTCTTTGTGCAAATAAAGCTGATGTTAGTATTTGTAGGGAATTATGGCAGTAGGAAAAGAGCAACAATAGGATAGAGTTGTGGTAAAAAGAGTATGGTGACAGTAAGTGTGAAGTGTCTTGCAGTTAGTCTCTGCTGTGAAGAGTCAGAGGAAACAGTAATGCTATTGAAGGCAAAATAACATTAATATATTCTCCTTAATAAAATTGGTATTTTTTCTGATAAGCATGGAAAAACAGGCTGCAGCATTCTTGGATCTCAGGCAGCTCTTCGGGTGGGAACAAGAGTATCTCAGAGCTGAGCTCTATAAAGGGAGGAGGCTGATTGCACATGCTTTGTTGCTGTGTAAGTCTCCAAGGCTATAAAACATTCCTATTACAGGCAGAAGAGCAATAATGACTATGGCTGAATATCCCTCTTAACAGTAATGAGATGGATACTTAACTACGAGTTACACTTTTGCTTATGCAGAGGATATTAAGGAATTTGTTACTATTTTATTTTTCTGAGTTCATGACTGAGATTCTTGCATATTATATATAGGGAATTCATTCAGACTAAGAATTCTTATAGTGCATTTATATGTACTGTGGACAAATTTCAATCTTTAGTATTAGAGATAATTCACTTAGAGACAAAAATCATGATGGTGTTTTTAAAAAGTAGTGCAAAGATATATCTGAACTCTCAGAAATACATAAAAATGTGTAGAAAAATTAGACTCTGATGAGAAGAAGTTCAAAAGAGTACTAGTGAATGCTTTAGGACCTCTGTTAACATATAATGTACTTGTGAAGATGAGAGAGAAGAGAAATGTGGCTTTCTTTGATTTTATAGAAGAGATTAATATCTCCATGATTCCCAATGGATGCCTAGAAATGGAAATATATGAATGATAAAACTTAGGATACCTATTTAATTTTTTTTTGCTTAAATTCTTTTATTGGTACATTTTCGGTATACAATAAGATTTATCATTGGGTACTTGTACCAATACATGATGGATCTTGTTTCTTATTTTTTCCCCACAGCGATATCTGTGCACCCATGTTCATAGCGGCAGTTTGTAAGAGTGAAAGCTTGGAAGCAGTCCAAGTGCCCATCAACTGGAAACTGGATAAAGAAGATGTGGGTTTTTTTAATAAAATGGAGTACTACTTAGCCATAAAGAATGAGAAACTAGAGACATTCATAGCTAAATGGATGCATATTGAGGCCATCCTCTTAAGTGAAATAAATAGCACACATGTATAAATACCGAATAGTTTCTCTAGTGTGAGAAACTGAAAGTGTAAATAGGATTAACATGATTAAAATGAACATTTAAAATTTTTAAAAAAGCAAGTCATCTTTCTAGAACTGCCAAGTGTGGGCTTACATGCTAAAACAGAATATAGGTAAATCTATTTTGGCAGCGATGAAAATGATGACTCATCAAGATTTAAAGGCACTTTCTACTAATGATAAACCTCTCTCCGGAGGAAAAAAAAATCTGAATTTTGTTCAAAACACAATACACTTTGTGCCATGGAACAAATGGTACTGCAACCTCCAAACTTTTTTTTTTTTTTTTGTACCGGGGATAGAACTTGGGTCCTTGAGCTTGCGCAGCAGGCATCAAAACCACTGAGCTAAATCCCCAGCCCCCAAATATTTTTTTTAATAATGGACATTAGTTATTTTGAAGCATATAATGATAGAGGAACTTTAAATTGTAGATCAAAGGAATACAACAGGCTAACAGAAATTCTAGTGAAAATGACTGTTAGTATAGCCATTCCAGAAGATGGGCAAACACAAGAGAGGAATCATAGAAGAATTGAAGGCTTTGGCTTAGAAGACAGTTTCATTTAGGCACAAAGACTAATAAGCCTGAATCTTGCCCTTTTCAAAACTATCTAGGGAAACATAGAATTCATCAAGTCTAACTGTAAACTTTTCCCAAATAATCCTGTAATTATAGGAAAGGGAGAAATTTAAGGTGATTGTTCTTCTTCACAGGCCCAGGGAAGACAAGGATCAGGGCTATATCAGTAATACCCATCCAAGCAGCTGTGGTGTCAGTAATTTTAAAAAGAGCTGAAATTCCGAACTACCAGTCTTTTTTTTTTTTTTAAGTAAGTTTATTGGTACAATTTAGATATATAAAATGATCACTTTCATCACATGGAATTTGTACCTCTATATGATATATCTTGATTCTTATGTTTTCCCCATTCCCATCCTCGCTCCCTTCACCCCCTCTTCCCCTCATTATTTACAAAAGCTTTGTTTCCATTTTACCTTTTTTTCTCTTGTTTTTCTTTTCCTTTCCTTCCTTCTGCCCTACCTCCTCCCTAGTGCCTCTTCACATTTGATCATTTTCTTCCTATTTCACAGTGTCTATTGTACATTCTGGTACTTATTTACATTTTCACTGTCTTGCATCAGAGAAACAATGCATTATTTACACACGAGTGTCCGATTTATTTGATCTAAGAGTATGGTCTCAAAGTGCATTCATTTACCTATAAATGTCTCAAGTTTATCTTCTTTTATGGCTGAGTAGTGATCCATTGTGGAAAAAACCCCCACATCTTTATCCATTCATCAGTTGATGGGCATTTGGACTGTTTCTGAGATTTAGCTATTACAAATTGTGCTGCTATAAACATGGGTGTGCATATATCACTGTGGTATGATTCTTTTAATTCTTTTGGGAGGATACCAAGAAGGGGGTTAGCTGAGTCAAATGGAACCTCTAGTTTTAGTTATTTAGTTATTTTGAGAAATCTCCACACTGATCTCCACAGTGGTTGCAACAGTCTACACAACCACCAACAGTGGAGAAGGGTTCTTTTTTTCTGAGAGCCCTAACAGCATTTGTTATTGGTTGATTTCTTGATAACAGCCATTCTTTCTGGAGTGAGATGGAATCTCAGTGTTATTTTAATTTGCATCTCTTGAATGACCAGTGATGTTGAACATTTTTAAAAATATATTTATTTGCCATTTCTAATTCTTTATCTGAGAAGTGTGTATTCATCTCAGATTCCCATTTTTGGATTAGGTCTTTAAATATGGGGGTTTAATTTTTTTCTGTTCTTTATATATATTAGATATTAATCTTTTGTCTGAGGAACAGTTGCCAAACATTTTTGCCACTTTATGGATTGTCTCTTCACTCTGTTGGTGATTTCTCTTCCTGTGCAAAGCTTTTCAATAAGATGAGATCCCAGTTGTTGATTCTTTGTAATATTTTCCATGCGATGGAGTTTTATTCATAAAGTCTTTGCCTACACCAGTGTCTTCCAGAGTTCTACCTATTCTCTCTTCAACCAGATTTAGTATTTCTGTTTTAATATTTAGATCTTTGATCCACTTTGATTTTAGTTTAGAGGATAGTGAAAGACATGGGTCTAGTTTTAGTCACTGCCATGTGGAAAACCAGTTTTTCCAGCACAATTTATTTAAGAGACTCTTTCTTCCAGTGAAGTTTTTTGCCTCCTTTGTCAAAGATAAGGTGGCTGAGTGTATCTGGGGTTGTTTTTGTATCTTCTAATCTGTTCCACTGATCTGAAGGTCTGGTTTTTTTTTGCCAGTACCATGTTGTTTTTATCACAGTATCTCTGTAGTATAATTTCAAGTCAGGCATTGTGATGTCCCCTGCCTTTCCTTTGTTGCCCAGAATTGGTTTTCCTTTTCTAGGTCTTTTATGGTTCCAAATGAATTTTAGAAGTGTTTTCTCTAGTTCTGTGACATATGGTGTTGGTACTTTGATTGGGATTACGTTAAATCTGTTTAACCCTTTTGGGAGTATGGCTATTTTTACCATGTTGGTTCTTCCTACCCATGAGCAAGGGATATCTTTCCATTTTCTGATATCCTCTTCAATAACATTTTTCAGAGTACTGTAGTTTTCAATGTAAAGATTTTTTACTTTCTTTGATAGACTGACTCCTAAATATTTTATTTTTTTGATGCTATAGTGAAATGCATGATTTGCCTAATTTCTCTCTCATTAAATTTGACATTTTTATACAGGAATGTTATTGATTTTTGAGTGTTCACTTTGTATTCAGCCAGGCTACTGAATTTGATTATTGAATTTAGAAGTCTTTTGGTGGAGTTTTGGGGATCTTTTATGTAGAGTATTATGTCATCTGCAAATAATGATAGTTTAACTTCTTCCTTTTCTATCTTTATTCCTTTTATTTCTTTCTCTTTTCTAATTGCTGTGGCTAATGTTTCCAGAACTACATTGAACAGGAGTGGTGATAGTGGTCATCCTTGTCTTTTTCCTGATTTTAGTGTGAAAGCTTTCAGTGTTTGACCATTTAGTATGATGTTGGCTGTTGGTTTGTCATAGATGGCTTTTATCAGATTGAGACAAAGACCATCTATTCTAATTCTAAGTAGGGTTTTTTTAAATAAATGGGTGTTTGAAGTTTATCAAATGCTTTTTCTGCATCTGTTGAGATGATCATGTAATTTTTGTCCTTGGCTCTGTTGGCATCATGTATTATATTTATTGATTTGTATATGTGGAACCAGCCCTGGGATGAATACTACTTGGTCATGGTGTATAATCTTCTTGATGGCTTGCTGCATTCTATTTGCCTATATCTTATTGAGGACTTTTGTGTCTATGTTCATTAGGGAGATTGACTTGTAGTTCTCTTTTTGCTTGGATCCTTTTCTGGTTTTGGTATCAGGGTGATGCTTGCTCCCAGGAATGACTTTGGGAGTATTGCTTCCCTTTCAATTTCATTAAAGAGGTGGAGGAGTAGTTGCATTCTTTAAATTTCTTGTAGAATTCAGCTGTGAATCTATCAGGCCCTGGCTTTTCTTTGTTAGGTTTTTAATTACATCTTCAATTTCATTGACTGATATTGGTTTATTTGGAATTTTTAAGTGTTCTTCATTTAACATTGGTAATTGATATGTGTCTAGGAATCTGTCAATTTCTTCTGTGTTTTCCATCTTATTAGAATATAGGTTCTGCAAGTAGGTATAAATGATCTTCTGGATTTCTACAGGATCATTTCTGATTTCACTCTTTTCATTCCTAATTGTATGGATTTGAGTCTTTTCTTTCCTTTTTTTGATAAGGTTGGCTAAGGGTTCATCAATTTTACTTAATCTTTCAAAGAACGAGCTCTTAGATTCATTGATTCTTCATATTGTTTTTTTCATCTCAATTGTATTAATTTCTGTTCTGATATTTATATTTCCTCCTTCATACAAATTTGGGTTTGACTTGTTCTTCTTTTTCTAGAACTTTGAGGTTCAACATTAGGTTGTTTATTTGAACTCGCTCTGTTTTCCACAAGTGAGAGTTACCATTATGTATTTCCCTTGTAGAATTCCTTTCATTGCATCCTATTAGATTTTGTATGTTGCTTTGTCGTTATCATTTAATTTTAGAAATGAGTTTCCTCTTTAAATTCATCTATGACCCACTGGTTTTTCAGGAGGCTGTTATTTAATTTCCATGTATTTATGTAGTTTTTGTGGTTTCTTTTGCCATTTCCTGTTTCAGTGCACTACGATCTGATAGTGTGCATGGGATAATGTCAATTCCTTTGCATTTATTTAAGCATGTTCTATGAGCTAGTATGTTGTCTATTTTGGAGAACGTCCCATGTGCAGCTGAGAAGAATGTGTATTCTGATGTTGTTGGGTGGAACACTCTATAGACATCTACTACTAAGTCCATTGATTCATAGGTTTGTTCAGTTCTGATATTTCTTTTCTTGATTTTTTTGTCTAGCTTATCTGTCTATTTATAACAGTGGGGTATTGAGATCCCCCGTTATAACTGTGTTAGTGCTTATTTGATTTTTCATGTCCATTAATATTTGTTTTATATAGTTGCTTACACCTGTATTTGGTGCATAAATATTTATGATTGTTTTCTCTTCTTCTTGGAGTTTTCCTTTAACAAGTATGTAGTGACCTTCTTTGTCTCTTTTGACCAGTCTTGGCTTGAAGTTCATTTTTTATGCAGATAGGGTAGCAACCTCTGCTTTTTTCTGGGTTCCTATTGCATGAAGTATTGTTTTCCATCCTTTCAATTTCAGTCTTTGAATTTCTTTTTGAGTTAAATCTGTTTCCTGTAGGTAGCAAATTTTTAAATCTTGTTTCTTGATCCATTCTGCCAGTCTGTTTCTTTTGATTGGTGAATTGAGACCATTTACATTGATGGTTATACCTGATATATAGAGGCTAATCCTTGTCATATTATTGTCCTATTGTTGGTTCCCTGTTTTTTCCTCTCTGTTTAACTGCTTGCCCTGCCTGGTGTCTTGTTTCTATTGGTGTTTTTGGAATTGCGGTCTTCATTATCTCTTTCTAAAATATCCTTCAGAATATTTTGTAGAGCTGCTTTGCTGGTCATGAATTTCTTCAGTTGTTCTTTTTCATGGAAGTATCTTATTTCTCCATTGATTCTGAAACATAGTTTTGCAGGGTACATCAATCAGGGTTGGAGGTTATTTTCTTTCAGGACTTGAAATGCTTTATTCCAAGTTCTTCCTGACATAAGGGTTTGGGTTGAGAAGGCTGCAATGATTCTGATGGGCTTTCCATTGTAGGTGATTTGTTTCTTTTCTCTAACAGCTTTTAATATTCTGTTCTTATGCTGAATTTCTGGAATCTTGATAATTATATACCTTGGTGTAGATTTATTTTGGTTAAGCTAATTGGAGTTCTATATGCCTCTATTTTTTATATGTCAAATTATTTTTCCATGCTTGGGAAGTTTTCTGCCATTACTTCCGTGAACAGTTTTTTAATGTCATTGGTACTGACTCCTACTTTTTCATTGACTGTGATCAATCTTATGTTGTTCTTCTTTACATCATCTTGCAGCTATTGGATTTACTTTTCATGGCTCCTAGCCATTTTTAAGAGATCTTTCTTTTCATGATTTCTAACTGCAATTGTATTTTTTAGGTCTGATATTCTGTCTTCGCTTTCATTCATTCAGCTTTATAAACTTTCAGTGGAATTTTTAATATCCTAGATATCTATTTGAATATGTTTCATAGAGTCTATTTCTTTCTTATGTTGGACATTCATGGTTTACATCATTTTACTAAGCTCCTCTCTTGTTTTATTTATGTCTGATGTTAGGTTTATATATCTGTTTATTTACTTCTGCTCCTATCATTTCAGAAAATTCAGGTTGGTGGCTTCTGATTTCCTCTGTCTCATTGGACCCTGGATTTGGCAGGGTGCTGAAGGTCTGGGGTTGAGTTTTGCTTTTGTGTCTTGTAATTTTCTTTTTTTATTTTAATTTGCTTTCTTTGTTGATGCTTGTGAGTTTCTTATGGTAGAAAGCTTTATCACTAGTATTGGTGTTTCCCTAGGAATTGTCTATTCCTCAGAGATGACTTCTAGTGTAGCTTGTTCTTGGCCTTTGTGTCTGTCCCAAGATGCTATCTTCCCAAGTTGTTAGGGATGAAAAGTTGCTATCTATTTGACTCAGCACCTAGTCCTTTGGTACTGGACCATGGTGATGGGTGTGACCCCAGACAATCACAGTGTTGTCATACAAGGGAGAGCAACTGATTACAACATGTATGGCATCCTGGCTAAAGCAGTACAAGTAGCAATCACAATAGCATAAAGCACAGCCTAGAAACTGGCAAACTGTGGTAACTATGAATTTGTTACCTTTAACCATAGGAGCAAGATCTATAGTTTTATAATAAAGTCCAACATAAATCAGAAACTTGTATACAGTGAGATTCCCTTGGTAGAGTGATTTTACCCTGTGAGAGGGAAATTTAAGAGGGATAAGGCTCAAACAGAGAGATAACAGAAGAGAAATATAGGAGTAGCAAGGCTGAAGGACAGAGGATGATCATCCAAGCTTTGGGAAACTGGAGAAGAGATCAGATGAGAAAGAATCAAGAAGAAAGTGAAAGAATATCAAAGAGAATCAGAAAGACTAGAGACAAAATTCATTCATATGAAAATATAAAAGAATCAAGAAAGACAGTTGAGGAAAGAGAGAAACAAGACAGACAAAACTAAACAAGCAATAAAAGTAAAAACCTATACAAACAAACAAAAACAGACAGAAAAAGGACAATGAAACAAGCAAAGAGAGGAAGACTTTAAAAATAGTCAGTAATATTCCTCTGGTGCCCATAGTTTTATGATAGTGTTCATCACAGCCCAAATCTGTGCTGGGTAACCCCTCCAAGTCTGCCGTAGGATTAAGTCTGGCTTCAGGGCTGATCTTGGCTTCTGGATATGGGACCTGGGGCCAGTCATCCTCCAACAACTTTCTGGATGTTTCTTGGTGGCCCACCCATATCTCTTTACCTGTTTGTCTCTGTGTCACTCACCCAGTTGCTGTGCCCCCTCAGATAGAGGCAGGCTGAGGCTGCTTCCAGTCTTATGTACAAGTCCCACGTAGAATTGGCCCCTCCTAAAACTTGAACAGCTTCCTCTGTTCCACACTGCTGGCTCCTCTCACAACAGTGGCCATAGGGTAAGGGTAGTACTGACTTCACTTTTGCCTCATTGTTTTGCTGGCCCTAGGCTTCTTGATTCCTGAGTCCATGCTCTGTGACCCTCTCTCCCAATCCAGGACCCTCTCTTGAGCCCACTGGTCATGGGTGTGTGTGTGGGGGGGGTGAGGGTCTTTCCTCTCTTCCCAGTCATTGCCTGCCAGCCTGAGGCTGCTTAAATCCCATGTCTACTACAGTCGGAGTCCCTCTCTTCAACAGAATCACTGGTCCCTGGGAAGGAGGATTAGTGCTGTTCCACTCAGTACCTTCACTACTGCTGTGGTCCCTAACCTTGTTGCTAGAGGTTTCAGGTAGCCCCTATGGGCTTGAGAAAGAAAGAAAGAAAAAGAACTAGGGGCCCCGTTGAGGAGGGAGCAGCTTCCTACTCACTCATTCCTGTGGGTTCTGTTGAAATTTGTTTTGAAGCTGCACTGTCCTGTTTGCAGGAAGGCAAAAGAGGAGAGGGGGCTTATATCAAAGATCTATCTTGTGTGGACTGAGTTTGCCACACTTTTGCAGTCCATTGTTGTTGTTGTTGTTGTTGTTGTTGTTGTTCTCTTGGAAACTTCTCAGATGGCAATTCCTGTTGTACAAACTGGAGGCAGCATCACTAGCAGCCCTGTGGGCTGTTTCGTCATTGTATAAAGTCCTATGCCTATGTTTTGTTGGATCTACAAGTCTCTTTTTTCAAACTGACTTTGGCATCATGTATATCCCTTCCTTTCTTCCAATTACCTATATCTTCAGTTGATTTTCTGAGTATCTCCAACATGGCTCCTCCTTTATTCAGCCATGTTGAATCTACCACTAGCAGTCTTCCTGAAAGCCAGATAAAATCACCTTTCTTGGGCTGCCTGTAACCAGCTCTAATTTAAGCACATCAGTGTGTTGGATAATATCACTTGGGTGACTCAGTTTTTCAAAAGGATGAATCAAACCTCGCGAAGACTAAAGAAAATATTATCTAACCTCAGAATACCTGTTTCTAATTCAGCTTCTCATGAATTAAAAAATTATATGTACTCCTCCTTTTAAGCTATTTATAAAAAGATGGATATTTTATAGGAAATTACTCTGTGGAGAGTGCAATTAATAGTACATCTATAGTCCACTTGAGTTACCTTTGAAAAATCACAGAAGTTTCTGATTGTATTATAGTCGGCATTCAAATAGCATTAATTACACAGGAAGCAATTGAATAAGAGAAAAGAATGTCTCCCTGATTCTCGGCCTCAGGAAGGGGGAAGGCTGCATTGCATAGTGACAGCAGCCCTTCACATTCAAAAATGGAAGACTGAATCCCAAAATTTCAATCATCCATAAGGCTCAGATATGGTGAAGAATAATGGATTTGATGACAGTGAAAGCACAATTAAAATTTCAGAATGGAAAAGCTGCCCACATTACCTATTTTAGGCACTCTTCTAATAGAGGCTGAAATATCCTGTAGGTGGAAATCTGTAGAAATTGGGAAAGGTGGACGCTTTAACAGCAATCACTTAAATCGGAGAGAAGCGATTCTTCTGCACACTTACTCACCTATTCAGCTGCTTAGAAAATATCAGTCTTACCTATCTGTGATAAACATAATAATGCTGCTGACCAAGATATCAATGCTCTAATCCCCAGAGCATGTAAATATATTACCTAACATGGTAAAAGAGATTTTGCAGATGTTACAATTACAAATTGTGGGATGATAAAAATATACTGTGTTACTCAAGTGGTGCTAATTCAATTACAAGAGGAGATAGGGAAGCAAGAAAGTCAGAACCAGAGGAGGAAATTTGAAAATGAAAGCAGAGATTAGAAATGATGTGGCCATCAGTCAACGAATGCAGGTGGCCTCAAAAATCTGGAAAAAAAAGAGAGAGATTCTTCTGTTGAGCCTACAAAAGGAATGCAGCTCTACTAATTCTTTGACTTTAACTTCAGAAGATCAACCATGTAGGACCAGTTTCAGACTTCTGAACTCCAGATCTGTAAGAATAAATCTATGTTGTTTCAATTCATTAAGTCTGAGGTACTGTAATTTGTTAAAGCAACAACAGAAAACTAATATACTGACCAAGGTAACAGAGACCAAAGAGTTTAACATTAAAACAGAAGAACTAGAACATTTACTCATGAGAACACAAAAACTTTTATGCAAAAAATGGGACAAAATAATTTGTTGAGAAAGAAATGTATTTACATCTTGTATTTTTTCCCTTCATTACAAGTAGGTAATTGGGTACTTTTGAGCATACTTGTCTGAAGGTGAAGGAGGGCAGGCTTCAAGGGTATGAAACCTGTGTATTGTATGAGGTTTAGTGATCTGTTGTTTCTATCTTGAAATTCATAATAATTTTCTACTAAGGGGCCTTTTATTTCCATTTTGCACTGAACCATGCAACTTATGTAACTAGTCTTGAGGAGAGGTTTATACTTCAAAGTGTAAAAAAGTTTCACTCCAGATATGTATTCTCCTTCCTGGTACATAGCACGGAAATTGCAGACTTTCAAAGGTAAAGGTAGTATATTGACTAGTGCATTTCCTTGATGATAATCATGGCCAGGCTTTTTGACTCAAGTACATTGTAGATTAAGATCCAAATCCATTATGCAACACTAAAGAATCTGAACTTATCACAGGCATTTGAGCTATACAAATTTTAACAAGCCACTTGAACATTACATGAACTAGTTTAAAAGCAGAATATATTAGTCACTTTTTTGTTGCTGAGGCAAAATACCTGACACAGAATTTAAAGAAGAGAAGTTTATATTGGCTCAAGTTTTAGTGTGTTCAGACCATGGTCAGCAGACACCAAGTCAGAAATGGTATGATGAAAAGGCATGGTGGATGAAAGCTACTCCTGTCATGGTGACCAGGAAACAAAGAGAAAAGTACAAGGCAAGGACAAGAATACATCCATCCCGGTCATCCCTCTAGTGACACAACTAAAACCAGGCCTCATCTCTTCACAGCATATTCAGCTACTGAATTCATCAATGGATGGATTAACTGATGAGTGAGCACCCCCCATGATCCAATCACATTCCATACACATGAGACTTTGACATTTTATAAATAAACCATAGCATTTTCCCCTGGCTCCCCAAAATCTAATGTCCATCTTATTATGCTGCATGCTTTTAGTCTATCTCTAAGTGCCACCAAATTATTAACAGTTCAGCATTCCTTAAAATTCTAAGTCCAAAATTTCCTCTGAAACTCAAGGAAAACTCTTACCTGTGAGCCTCTGTGAAAATCAAAAAGAGAGTTAGATGCTTCCAACATACAATGGAACAGGGTAAACATTTCTGCTCCAAAAGTGAGAATTGTAGGGATAGAATGGAGTGGGAAAAAACCCCAACATGGCAAACACTAAATTATGTAGCTCCATATCCAGCACCCAAGGCATGTTGTGATGTATGAACCTGAAATGCCTTGGGTATTCCTGTCACTTTGGCCTTGCCAGTTGCAGCCCTCATGGCCTCTCTCTTAGGTTAACTATGCTCAATGGCTGCAGCTTTCCTTGGCAGAAGTTCCATGTTTTTGGCATCTCCAACTTCCTGGGGTCTCCACTGAACCTTTGACTTCACTATCACTGTTTTCACTTACCACCCACTCAGATACATTCCCTGACCTCCTTGGCTAGGGGTGGTGAACCTATGGCATCTGTGCTACAGTGCACTCTTTGTTATCATTAAAAGCTCTAAAAGGTTCGC
Organism: Heterocephalus glaber; assembly: GCF_000247695.1. The sequence continues at coordinate 2,011,374 of NW_004624787.1, read as the reverse complement.
CATCACTGTCATAGGCCTTCCTTTTAAATCGGTGTGGAAACCTCTATGATACTACAAGTGTTTTCTTCTGTGTGACTAAAAAACAGGACATTGTGGATGACACCAAGGTCTACCATTGCCTTGAGTGGTCACCTGGACCCCATAGGCCACAGCTGCGGAGATATTTCAGTGCTTGGATAGTTAAGCTCAGAGAATAACTTCCCTAGTTGGTTGTGAGTGAGCAAGGTACCTTAGAGCTCTCTTCTCAAATCAAATTTCTTTCAAAAGCATTACCTTTATCTTATCTTCGAGTGTGAGATAAGTGAAGTGAGGCCATTTCTTAAGATGCCCTCAAATCATTTTCCCATTATTCTGATGCAAACGACTTAGCTTCTTTTTAATGCTAATCTTTTCAGCAACCTTGTTCTCCATGACCCAAACTTTGCAGATGCTTCCTTCTCACCAAGCTGCAAACATTTACAATCATTCTGCTTTTATCTTTTCTCCAGATTTTCACTGTAGATTTCGCTATAAGCACAAAGAAGTACCCTGTCACAGCCTGAACATTGGGTTGCCTTGAGATTTCCTTAGCCAGATCAATTACTCTGTCACATTTAACCTAAGCTTCAAACAAAGCATTAGGATATGGGCCAAATGTTAACAAAAATCTGTGGCACCATAAAGTATACTTGGTCTCTTGCTCAGTTCCTAATATCATCTCCATTCCCATCTGAAGCCTCATGAGCCTGGCCTTTCCTGTTCACATTCAAATCAGCATTGTAGTCTTCTGAGCTCTGATAAAAATCACCCATCAACTTCTGCTTAAGGCAACAAAGGGCTTCTCTAAATTTTTCCAAATTCTTCCTATGAACAAATTCCAAAGGCTTCTAAACCACATGGTCAGGCACATCTTAGCAACAACACATTTGGCACCAATATTTCTGTATTGGTCACTCTCATGACTGGGACAAAATACTTTTCACCTGAAACTTAAAGGAGAGGTTTTTGAGGACCACCCAGATATAAAACAAAACACCATATCCCGTGACTAGTGCATTTAGTAGTGAAATGTTCTAAATCACTCTGCGAAGACATTGCTTCCATTACTCTCTGGAATTGATTTCACTGAATCTCAGCTCAATGTCATCCATTGTCTACCCCTTCCCATACTCTCTCACAGATAGGCATTTTAAGAATACATTCTAATAAGCTTCCTGCATGCAAGTATCCAACTCAGAGCCTTCTTTCCAGGCTCTAGATTTCCATGGAATCTATCCTAGAACAATCATTAAGAATTCTTAATCCTACCAGTTTTATCATAATGGATAGTTGAGTCCATGCATTAGCTTTTTATGTTTTTTCTTAAGTTAATGAAAGTTGAACTTTTGCACATAAAACCATGAACATCCATACTGTATGTTCAAAGATTATAAAAATAAAATAGTAAAACACCATTCCTTCATTATGGTCTTTGGAAAAATTTAGGATTCTTCATATATTCTCTATTCAGAGAAAAGGAAAGAATTATTGTTCCCTAGAAGCCATTATAAAAAGAGCCCAGAATTCTCTTAATTGATTTCAGAGGTTAAAAAGCTGAAAGCATACTGTTGTAATATGAATGAATGAATATAAGCTGCAGGCCGATGAGATAATTAGGCCCTTTCTTTTATGGTTGGGCATTTATCTTTGTATTTATTTTTGTAGTAGCTGTTGCACCAGTTATTGTTTCTTTGAAAATGTATGTAGACCTTTATCAATGCCATTTGAAAGGCAAATTTCATTTCTAGGAATGGTTTTCCACCTATGAACTAATAATAGAAATGTATGCCCTTAATACATTAACCATTTTTTATGTGCTTCATATAAAAGAAATCTGGGTAATTTGATATTATTTAATTGTTCTCTGTAAAATACACAGACATTTTCTCTGGTTATATCTAAATCATTGACATAGCAGAAAGTGTGTATCAAAAAGAAAGTCATGTTGGAATAGGGGAGGAATACACTCAGGAAACTGTAAATATTCATTGTTTAAATTGTACTTTTTACTTTGTCCTTATGTTTCCATTGTATAGCTTATAGTTCTTAGTACCTCTTCTCTCTCCATCAACAGTTAATCCCTCAGTTTACACTTTTTCAGCAAATATCTACAGTAAACCAGTATATGTCAAGTACTGTGGTGAGTCCTATATTGCTTTTTACCATCTCTCACAAAGTTTTTTCCCCCTCTAATGTATGTCTTTTTGTGGAAAACCTTCAATAGCTGTTAAATATTTATTATACCTTCACCTGTAAATGTCAATTTCACTTGATATAAATATCTAAATGAAAATAACTTCTCCTTCACTACTTTAAAAATCACCATTCCCTTGCCTTCTTGAATCCCAAATGCGTTCATGTTAATCTGATTATTCTTTCTTTGAAGATCATCTGTACTCTCTTTGAAAACTTTTAGTTCATTACGCCACTATATATTACCATGTGGGTTTTTCCTATTTTTCATTGTCATTTTACATGTCCTTCAAATCTAAGTTATTTCACCTTTAGTTTGGCAATTTTATTATTTTTTCATCTCTCTCCTCTCCTCTCTTCTCTATTCTTTCTGCTCCTCTGCTCTCCCTTCCCCATCTCCTCTCTTCTTTCTTTTCCTCTTCCTCTCTCTGCTTCTCTGTTTTTTTTTTTTTCTTCAATTTATACCTCTAGGTCTCAGTAAGTGTTGGTAGTCTTCTAAATCCTACATTTAAAAATTTTTAATTTTATGCTATTTCTATATTCTTTACTTCTTTCCAAAAATATCACTGCATTTGCTGTTCTGCCTGAAAAATATACCTACTCTTTCTTTATTTCAGTTGTCATAGATTTCATGTGCAAATTATTTTATTATTTTTGTGATTGTTCTTGTTTCATCTTGTTAATGTCATTATGAACTCACAATCCATTTAACTGTGATGGCTTTTTGAAAGCTTTTGGACTCTTATTTCTGGAATTTTGAATGTTCCCGAAGACTTAACATGGTATGGAGAGGGGTCCCTTTTAGTGCGCTAATCTTTTAGTGTGCCATTTTAGTCTTGAGATTCATCATTCTGTTTGGGATCTTTCGTTCTTTGGTAATTTCCTCCAGTTTGTTTCCCCTGTTTTGTTTCTGATACTTTAATTAGTCACATGTGGGGAACTAATAAACTGTTCACATATTTTCTTAATTTTAGTTTATTTTCATCTTTTTGTCCTATTCTCTTTTTTTGAAAGATTTTTTTCTCAGATTTATCTTTCAGTTTTCTATTGAATTTTCAATTCTGAGTATCTTATCTTTATTATGAAGAACTCTTTTATATTCGCTTTTTCCTCTTTAAATAAAATTCTGTTTTCATGTCTTAGATGAATCATACTTTCCTATTTATCAAGGAATGTTTACTTTTCAAATTTCTTTGTATACATTGCATATGTTTGCTTTCTGCAAGTTTGAGGCTTTAAAATACCTACTAATATGGGACAATGAAACACTACAAACTTCTGTTTGTCCCAGCCCTAAGAATACTGGATGTGAAATACAGCATAAGGGTATCAGATGGCAGCATTAGGACCTCTTAAACTCCTGGAAAATTAAAATTATCCCCCACTATTATGCATGGTATACGTGTGGCTAGATGTTTTTGTTTTGGGAATATGAAGGGGTAAGGGAACCAAGAATCCCCACAAATCAATGCTCAGACTTTCTCAACTCCATCATTTTCTGTCCTGGTCATCAACTCCAAACCATATTCTACACTTAAACTAGTCTCCTCAGCCAAGGACCTCTGTTGTTCAATTTCTCCAGAAACTCACCCCTCCCAGTCCTCATGCCAGGTTGGCAAAAGAGTGCAGTAATAGTCAACTTTGCAATAAGGAGAAGGGAATACAGAAAATGAATCAATCATCTCTGAATAGAAATTCTAAAATATCCACATAATATCAGTCTTATCCCTACCTGCAAACCTATGTGGTAATTACAGTTGCTGAAATATTCCTGGGATATTGCAGGAAAATATAATATCTTTTTCCCCATGGTTCTTTGGTCCTACTTACATCAAGTATCCCTCCTCTGTCTGCCTTTTAATTTCTAACATTTTTTTTTTGGTACTGGGGAGCTTGATCCCTGGTACCAAAAAAAAAAAAATCATTTCCTTCTTCTTACTTTTTTTTTAGACAAGTTCTCACTCTGCAGTTCAGGCTGGGCTTACACTCACTCTGCTGCCCAGGCTGGGCTTTAACTCACGGTGATCTTTTTGCCTCCCAAGTGCTGGAATTACAGGTTTGCACCACCATGCCTGGCTCTCTCTGTTCTTAGAAAATAGAATTTAACTGGAACAACAAGCACTCACTCTGGGTGTCACAACTGCACACCTAGGAATTGTGCTGTTATAGTAGTCTCCATTTTTTATTTTTTAAAGAAGCCAAATATTTGAAGGGAAACAATATAGCCAATTTTGATAGAATAATTACTTATCTGTGGGGATGTGAAAAATGTTCTTTCCCTTTGTCTATTCAGCTTATTCTTTGAAAGTCTACTGTTCTGTAATAGAGTAATTCCCCCTGGTTCACTCACTCTGTACAAAGCTGGAATGCAAGGCCACAGTGGAGCTCCTGAAATTGTTTTCTTTACCCTGCTGGAATCATAGGGTGGTCTGCCCATGGTTTCCTATGCCCAAGAATTTAAGGATTTTCCCAAAATTTTCTTGGCACACGCTTAACTGGAAGTTTATCGGTGTTATTCCATTATTAAATTGGAAACTGACTCATGTTGATCATTCTTCACACACTCAGATCTCATCTGATTCATTTTCAAAAGTTTTCCGAAGAGTTCCTCTTTTATTTGGGGAATTATTTTCCATTTTCCGTCATTGTTCCTTTTTTTCATTTAATAGGCTTTGAGAAGGGTTTAAAAATAAGTAAGCAGGCTTAAGTCACTATCTCACAATTTAAATGAAAAGTTATCTTCTAAAATGCTGGTTTTTAGGAAAACAATTTACCTTTATTCCATGCCCTCTGCTATTTCCTAATTTTTTTGATAGACAGGTCTCACCATGTGGTATAGACTGGCCTTGAACTTGCTATGCAACTCAAAACTTGTACACCTCCTGCCTCAACCTCCTGAGGGCTGGGATTACAGGTATGCAGCACTACACCTAGCACATTACCTAATCTTTACTGTGCTCAGAAACCTTTAATGTCTCTACATTTCCTCCATATAACATAACTCTGGAAACTTTGTATTTGTTAGTTCCTAAATTTAGCCACTTTGCATTTCTCCAACTTTATTTCCTTTTGCTAATCATTTTTCTGTCATTGTGATAAAATACCTGAGATAATCAACTTAGAAGGAAGACATTCTATTTGGCTCATGATTTCAGAGGTTTTGTTCATGATCACTTGGCCTTATTGGTTCTGGGTTTGTGATGAGGCAGTACATAATGGTAGGGAGCACCTGGTACAGTCAACTGTTCACATTCTCGTGGATGAATAACAAAGCGAAAGAGCAGAGGTCTCAAAATCCTAATATCTTCTTCCAGGGTATGCCTCTATATAACCAGAAGATTTACAACTAGGCTATACTTCTTAAAGGTTCCATCATTTCTCAGTGACACATGGGCTGGTACCAAGCCTTTAATATGTGGGGTTTTGCTGGACATGTGTCTAAACAGTAGCACTTCTCAGTCTCCCTACATATGACTTCTTTTTCAAGCAAATATGTTTTTTCTTTGTTTCCCAGATCTCCCTGCTTCTGATATACTTTAGCTGGATTACCCTTGTGTCCCTGCATGTTTTCTTTTATTTCCATCTTGAAAAATAAAAGTTACTACTTTAAGAGCTGACTGAGTAAAAATAGAATTGAAAGAATAAAGTCAAGTAAAGTTTCTTTAATTTGACTGGCAGTCTGAACCTCAGGTTCAGACAGGAATTGAAAGAAGTTATCTTATCCTTCAAAGTTGTCAATATATTTTATGAATACAAAAACTGTATCAACACATAGGGTTTATTTTGATAGATACAGGCCTTAGCGTGATAAGATTCAGTAGTACAAACTGATAGCAATACTAATGAAACCATTACTTTTGTAAAATCAATTTTGTGGTTCCACAAATGACAAAGAACAAAATCACAAAGCAGAGAAAGAAGTTATAAGTTTTATTAAAACAAAAAAGAGTAAAAAGTTCATGATAGATGCCTATTACAAAGAGATTCTGAATGGAAAATAAAAAAAATAATAAAGCCTGTCTTGCCCTTATACGTATAAGCAGAGTGTTGGAATGGGTTTGTTTTAAAGAAAATTAGTTTAAAAGAAAATTGGTTGTTTTGTATTTTTGTTTTTCCAGGTCTGATTGAAATCTGGGATTTGAGGTAGGGAGGAGCTGTTAGAGATGTTAAGTAAATTAGTGTACTCTGGATAAGAGTCTTTGTCCTGAATAGAAGAGTCCTTGTTTCTCTATTTTTGTCTCATTTTTTTTCTTAACCAGCTGCTTGATTAACTGGCTGCTTGAATTAGTATTTAATGGTGGGATATTTTCTTTTATGGCACCCTATAGTTAAACTGCTCTGGCTGCATTTTTATAATAACTAAACAAAACATTCACCCCTCTGAAGAGATATCCCTAACTTTAGGTTAGAAGCAGTGATGACCACTATGGTGCTTTTGGGTGAGAAGGGGCAATGTAGGGGAGATGACAGTAAGGAGCTAATCTAAGACATCCTCACCAGAGGTTGAGTTGCAGTTTAGTAGTTATGGATTCTCTTTAGAGGGTCTGTCTAGGGCACCTCAGTAAAAAAAGCCTGGCACATTTCTCATTGGCTTCATCTGTATGACCATTTGGAGTTTTACAGATATTGTATGAGAAAGAAATAAATTTTACTTAGAGATTAAGAACGTGTGGGCCCCAAATAAAGGCGAGAATGAGAAGACAAAGGGACATTATTAGAGGAAGGAGGCAGGTCTAGACAGTCTTTTTAAGGGATTGGATTAAAGATTGTAACTAACTGCATCTTAGATCTGCTCGTTTACGGAGGTTACACATAAATCTAACTTTCTCATGGTTTTAAGGTTTTTCATCCCACTTGATGTGAATTATTTACCTAAAGACAACATGTTTTGTTTATTAGTGTGCTAGTATCTCCAGTTTTGACCATAAGAAGATCAAGAGCTCTGCAGTGTTGAGGGACTATTTTAGCTATGGAATTTAAAGATTTGTTGGGCTTTTATAGCTCCCAATGTGCTTTTAGCCTCATTGAGCCATAATATTGACAAGCTATGGTTGTAGCTGTACATTGTCAGCAGGTGCAAAAGGAGCCCTTTTTTATATCTAGCCTATTTTATTATTATTATTTTATATATATATCTTTTTGGTTATAATAGTTGTTGAGTGTTTAAGACCAAGTTAAAGTGAGACCTGTGTCAATTAAAATTAACCCCTTGTTATATATATTAAGGTCGATTAGGGCTCCCCAGGGGTTACATTTGGGACTATGTGTAGACCTTATAGTTCCTCTATAGTCTTTTGTTTTGCTAGTTTCATTTGCCAGGATGGTTCACAGTCTTGTCTTCTGGGGTCTAACAACCTCCCTGCTTGGGAGGTTGGGTGACTAATCAGAGTTCAAGGAATTTTTTTAGATGAGCCCCATCTTGTTTTGGGTCTTTGTTGACTTTGGGGGTCCAGAGCCAAATTTTGCCTGTCCTCTTAGCCCAGTTATTTATTTTTAGCTTTGATTTTTAGGCCACAGTTGAATATCCAGGAGGTCTGTTACACCGGTATTGAAGTGGGAGCAGTAGGTTTAACGATTATAATGTTATCTAGATATTGAGCACTTTGAAATATAAAATTTGGCCAGATAAGTGTTACTTTTATCATTATAGTTTTCTTAGAAGTTGAAGTTTTATACAATGTTAACAGATAAATAACAGTTATAAAGTTTTAAAGCAAAAATTTGAAATCCAGAGCAAACATTACAATTTGACATAACAATGATAATGATATTATTAAAATAGAACTATTAGGTTTTTTGGGTTTTTTTAATTCATTAAAGAATAAATTAAATTATTGGTACATTTTAGGTACACAATATGATGATATTCATCATTAGGAATTTGTACTTTTACATAATATATCTTGGTTCTTATTGTTTTCCCCATTCCCCTGCCCTCCCTTTAATCCCTCCACCCCTCCCTATTTATAAAGACTTTGTTTTAGTTTTTTCCTTTTCTCATATTTTTTTTCTTTCCTGTCTTTCCTTTCCCCTATCCTTCCCACTTTCCCTTCTCCTTTCTCTTTGGACTTTTTCTTCCTACTTCATATTGTCTATTATACAGTTTGATCCTCATTTACACTTTCATTTTCTCTCACCAGAGAAACTATTCGGTATTTACACGTGTCTCCTATTTATTTCACTTAAAAGTATGGCCTCAATGTGCATCCATTTAGCCATAAATGTCTCTAGTTTCTCATTCTTTATGGCTGAGTAGTACTCCATTTTATATTTTTAAAAAACACATCTTTATCCAGTCACCAGTTGATGGGCATTTGGGCTGTTTCCAAGATTTAGCTATTACAAACTGTGGTGCTATAAACATGGGTACACATGTATTGTTGTGGTAAGATTCTTTTAATTCTTTTGGGAAGATACCCAGCAGGAGAATGGCTGGGTCAAATGGGACCTCTAATCCTAGCTTTTTGAGGTATCTCCATACTGATTTCCACAGTGGTTGGACCAGTGTACACTCCCACGAACATTCCACTTCACTCCAGAAAGAATGGCTGCTATCAAGAAATCAACCATTAGGTTTTTTCTTGTCTCTGAAATTCATTTAAAATTTTATTTTGTCAATTAATAACTTTTTAAAATTATAAGATATTAAATAACATAAATAAGCCTTATTTAAACTTTTACTCTTTTAATAAAGTGCCATTTAAATAGAATATGCTTGTTTATAGATGAAATGTATAGGTTATTAATGCTCAATCTCTAGTCATTAGAGTGTCTATCTGGACCTCATAGTGTTGAGATATCACTGCTATAATGCAATTACACAACAATTACACAAGAATAAGTGTGAAAAGTTTACCATAATAAAATGTTTTAGTCTGGGGGTCATGTGGACAATAAGATGTTTCCCAAATTTTATATCATTGAAGGTTTATATTCTTGGAAAACACAAATGCATTTAATGTACCATAGGGTTAGCAATAATTAGAATCACAGATACAGAGAATCTGTACATATGGTTACTTATTTACTCCTATGACAAAATTCAGACTCCTTTAATAGGTTCATAGGATGTGACTGCACTGACTAGAAATAAAGGACATCTATAAACTTTTGTAAGTTTAGAAAACAGTGTTACTGATCACAAATAGACTAATTGTTCAATACAACATTTATACAATAAAAGAATGTGTAATCAAAGCCAATAGATGTAGATTATGTTTTATTTTTTATGATGATATGTATGCAGTACACACTGCTTACAATCATCTTGGAGAGTGGGTACATGTATAGAATACAATTTCATCCTTTTTCTTTTAACCCCTTCCCCTTTGTCTGACATCCCTTCCTCCTCTAAATCTCCTTTCCCCATTTTTCTTCTTGTTAATATTATTAATCTTATCTCATGTTTATGACATATAATGTTTACATTCATTGAGGTTATTAATTTCCTGTGCATGGCATATCTTTATTTTATATATTTCTCCTTCCCTTCACCCTTTCCTCTTACCCACATTCTCTTGGACCCCTTCGCATATGTAAGAGTTCTATCCCCTTATCTCCTTCTATCCACCATTCATTGTACAGTTTGTTTGTACTTTGCCTTACTGAAATGAGAGATACTATACAGTATTTAAGCTTGTGTATCTGATTTATTTCACTAAATATTATATTTTCCAGGTATGTCCATTTTCCTACAAATGCCTTAAATTTGTCCTTCTTTATAGCCAAGTTGTATTCCATTATGTATAGATGTCACATTTTCTTTATCTACTAGTTTGTTGATGGGTATACAGGCTGCTTCCAAGATTTAGGTGTTACGAATTGTGCTGCTATAAATATTGGTATACATGTACTACTATAGTATGATGTATTTAGATCTTTGGGAAAGATACCAAGATGTAAGATAGCTGGTTATGTGGAATTTGTAGATTTAGTTAATTGAGAAATCTCCACACTGATTGCCATAACTATGCTAGTTTACAGAAATATAGGAGGGTGCCTTTTCCAATGCAGCCACACCAGCATTTGTTATTTTTTTATTTCATTATAAGTGCCATTCTTTCTGGCATAGGATGGAATCAGTATTGTTTTAATTTGAATTTTTCAAATGGCCAGGGATGATGAACATTTTTTTTCATATATTTGTTGGCCATTTGTATTTTTTTCTGTGAGAAGTGTCACTTGCCCATTTTGTGATTGGGTTCTTTTTTCATGTGGTCTAATTTTTTGTGTTTTTGATATATTCTAGATATTAGTTCTCTATGAAGTCATATTGAGCATCCATATCATCCACCAATGGTGCAGGCTGTGATGAGGGCATTGTCCATCACAAGCAGGCACTGTTCAGGCAGTTGGTTGTTGGAAAGATATTTCTTTACTGGGTGCAAGCATCTTGTGCAGCCATGCCTTGTAACTCAAGCTTTCAAATTGGCCCTGCACATAACAAGCAGTGTGGCCTTGTTGGGAGCCATTCTACATAATTTTGGGGAAAGATCATTTCACAACTAAATTATGAGTAGGCCTAGTCTTCTTCTCTACATGCCAGCTATGACAAAACATAACTCCATTTTTACCTCAGGTCATAGGTGAGACCTCAATGGTCCCATGATACTATGACACTCAAGGGCAAGATTACATCAGCTGAAGACATCCTGGTGCCTTGAGAACCAAGTAGTAAGAGAAAAGTTTCACCTGGTGAGGGACAAATTCCTTACCAGTTTAACTCATCCCACCTACTGATGTAAGAATGTCTTTGCTCATCTTACCATCCTAATCAACTTAAACTCCTCATCAGCATAAGATCCTCATGGTCATAGGATTACTGCCACCCTCTGAGAATCTGATACTTCCTCTGATTATATAAGATCCTCATCAACCTAGGATTACTGCCACACTCTGAGTCATCTGTTACTCCCTATAACACAATAAATAATGGCAAGCTCAGGTGCCTTCATCTTTGCTGCCCAGAGCAGCATTGATCAGGCCAGAACACAGCTCCTTCTCTAAGTCTTATTTCCTGTTTTAATTCTTTAATTTGCCTTGTGCTGTTGTGACTCACAGGAGACCAGGACCCACTGCAGGGATTCTGGTAACAGTCCCTTTCCCTGTTCCCTCACATTGTGCTCCCTGAATGCAGGAGAGATCTGGAAATGTACACCAGTAGTGGCTTAATCTTCAGATCAGCACTTGCATTTGCACACAGAAAAAGGACCAATCTGTCCTTCAATCTGTGTCCTGGCAGTGGCTTTTCCTTCTGCATGATATAGGTTCTGTTCAGCATCTTCTGGAACAGCCGTGTTTCTTTGCAGTTAAACACTTGTTGAGCAATGTATCCTTCTGCCTTGATGAATTCTGCAATTCTTTCTTGTAGGCTTGAGCAGCTTTGCCAGAACTGGAAACCTTACCATGTCTTATCACACTGTGGATACCACTTCTCTTGAAGAATTTATCAAATCACCCTCTATTGGTCTTAAATTCATTACTTGTTGTACTTGTAAAAGTGTTTTTTTTGCAGTAAATCACTGTGCAATTTCCTGGCTTTTTCACAGATCATAGCTTCACTAACCATATCACCTGCCAGCTGTTACTCATTCAACCACACTAACAAAAGCTTTTCCATCTCTTCCAGCATGCCTGTACTCTGGTTAACACTGATACTCCCTTTGGCACATCAGCTCCTTTGATGGTATTTTTTATTCTTCAAAATAGTTGAGATTGTTGATTTTGACATCTTATAAAATGAGGCCAGATTTGTCACATGAATACCACACTCATGCTTTTCTATAATTTCTTTCTTTAATTCAATGGTTATTTTCCTCAAAAGCTTCTTCTTACTATTTTTGCTTTGCACATTCTGGTTACCTTCATTACTGCTCATCATGTCCTTGTCACCTTCATTAGCAATCTGCACTTTCTTTTTAGCACCATACTCAGCACTTTCTTTGGAGCCATGCTGGACTGAATAATGCTGTACAGTACTGTATGTGCTGAAAAATATACACACAGAAAGCTTCACAGCAAATGTGCACAGGTCTGTCGGTGACTGTATTGTCGACTAGAGAAGCCACAACCACATGTCAGAGTGGATATATATATATATATATATATATATATAGTCTTTAACCAAGGAAAAACCCTTAAATTATTGTACACAGAAAATAATAGACTGTATTTATAAAATAAATTTTTTGAAATTATCTTGACTGGATAACAACTTGTTAGAAAATATATCTCCAATTTTAAAAAAATCTGTATTCTTATCAACCAATTTAAATTAGCCTACTGTTACATGAGCAATAAGCATTTTGGCTAATATCATGAATGTGTATTTATCTATAAGCCAATTTAAGTAGAACTTTTGGAGGATAATATATACTTGAATGCCTAAATCATACTTATACTTTAGGTTACTAAACTTTAAGGCTTTTATATTTCAAAGTCACATGTAAGCCATCAGCCTATCAGGCCTTATCTAGTAATCTTTTAAGTGATTTTGGCTACTTTCCAAAACCTATACAATTAGTTATTATGGAAAACTTCAAAAGAGGCAGAAGTTTACAAGGGTAAAAGTAAGATAAAATATAATATTGATATGAGCTCAAAAAATTATAATGATGCAGCTTCAGGTATTTTAATTGCTTATTAGAACAAATTAACCAGCAGATCAATAGGCAAGAAAACCTGTAGAATGCATAAAACAATTATGTTTTATCAGACTGTCCTCTAGATGTATTGGCCATGTTGAATTATGATAACCTTTTATAATTTTAGGTTTATGAGTATAAACACACAATTCTGAACCTTCCATATTGGTATTATAGTACTTTTTAGGTGAATCATAACAGAGATATCTTTTTAAAAATTAACACCAATAAGAGTCAGAAAGTGAGCAAAACCCCTTTTACAACTGTAAAATCAAAGACTCTTTTAAGAAATACCTAATCTTTGTAATAGGTTCTACCACAGTACAGGTCCCTTTCACTTTATTTTTTCTCCCACAGGCTTCTGTATTAGGATCATTATGGGAAAAGTGCTCTTTTGACAACCACAGCTGTTTTTTTTATGTAAATGTTCCCAATGTGGCAGACCTGTTAAAAGTGTAGTTTTATAATTTATATTTTTCTTTAGCAACCACTTTGCATAATTCCCAGAGGTGCTCAGGCCAAGTATGAGTGTAGAAAATGATTAGAAAATGTTCTTTTAAAATATGAGGGTCAAAGGAGTCCCAGTGTTTTAGTGGGCATTTTAAAGAAATGTGGGAATTCAACCTTGTATTTCCCATTTCAAAAAACAAGCAGAGAGATGTGTCCCATTCACCTGCTTATTTCAGCCACTAGCATTGGAACTTCCCTCAGCTTAGATCCCTGCAGGGCCCATGGCATTCTCTGGTGTTGTTCAAGGAAGTAGCTGGGGGTAGAATGTCCACTCTTACCAGGATCTGCACATGCCCTTTCCACACATTCCCTTGTCTCATATTATTGAAGGTAGAAACTTTTATCCCTAACTTACCATTTGTCAGCCTGGGGAAATTCTCCAGAGATAAATTGTGCCAAGCCAGTTCCTGGTTCCCCTTAATGTCTGTCTTATTTAAATCTGTCTTCAACTGATAAGAATCTCTATAAACTGCTTTTTGTTCTACTAAAATCATTAATTGTGCTATGATAACCCCATTTTAAAAACCAGTAAGTCCTTCCTACATAAGTGGCCTTCCTGACGGTTAGGATTGAAGGAAGTAGAGAGTGCTATTTCCTATTTCCCAGTCCTCACTACTGTAAGTGTAAGAACACAGATGATTGGGACTCAGAACTTTGTCAGAGTGAGTCTCTCTGGTCTTTAGTAAAACATAACTCCAAAATATGAGAAAGAAAAAAAAAGTGGCAGGATAAAGTTGGAGTTAAGAGTCTTTAGCAGTGAAAAATATTTGTCCTCATAATGCATGGAGAGAGTTAATGGAAAATTTTGCCCAAGAGCCATCAGTCTCATCAGTCTCCCAAGATAGATAGTAAGAACATCAAAATCTAAAATTGCTCCCTCAGTAGCAGAGCATCGAACCACAAAATAAATTGAGACAGAGCAATCTCAACATTCCCTTCCATGTGCATAGAAGGGACATCAGGCCAGACTGCTCCAGTGAAATCTCTCCTCCCAGACTTTAGAGCAGCAGCCACACTAATCACCTTTACGTGGCTGAGGGAGTCTCATGCTTTTATATGAGGCATATTGTTCCCCAAATCTACCCTACAACAAGGGAAATGACAAAAGAGACATAAGATATAAGATATAAGATGTAAGATATAAGGCTATGCAGTAAAAACAGAGAGCACAAATTTCTATCTCCTAAATGGGATCACAGTTTAGCAAGAATCTACTGTAAGAAAAAAGAAAATAAGACTCCCATTAGGGACTTACTTCTTACAGTATTATCTCGGATCTTAGTGGGACCTCCAATTTATAAAACCATTACTTCTATACAAATTGAGTTCATGGTTCCACAAATGATGAAGAATGAAGTACAAACCAAAGGAGAAAGTTATGAGAGTTTTATTCAAAATAATAAGAGGTAAAAGCTTATGATAGATGTCTATTGCAAAGAGATTATGATTTAAAAATCTAAACTGTTTTTGCTGTTTTGCCTGTACATGTATAGTCAAAGTGCATGAAAGAGCTTGTTTTATAGGAAATGAGTTTAAAAGAAAACTGATTATCTTGTATTTTTTTCTTCAGGTGTGGTTGAGGGGTCTAGGAGTAGGAAGAGCCTGTTAGAACTGTCATCTAATTTGGTGTTCCCTGAATAAGAGTCTTTTCCTGGTGGAAGAGCCTTTATCTCCCTATTTTCAGCCCAACTTGTATCCTTTAAAAAGTATTCTTAGAATAAATTGGCTGCTTAATAAATAAGCTCCTTCAATTAGTTTTTAACGCTGGGCTATTGCCTTTATGGGGCCCTACAGTTAGGCTACTTTTAGTGCATTTTCATAACAACTAAACTAAACTACTACACTAACATCTGCCTGATACCACAGATGTCCTAAGAAACATGAAATAAAACAAAAAACTCTCCAACCAATGTAGCCAAACTCCCATGTTGTTAGGCAAAATTCCACTGCTTATTCCATATGTAAAAACTTTTAGCACTTTAGTTTTTATGCAATTTGCTTTAATGGAAGCAAACAAATATAACAGAATAAAACACAGTTTCTCTCAATGCCACAATAAGTGAAATGCCAGTAGGGAATTATAAAAATTAACATTCATTTCCTGTAGGAACATTTCAAATTAATCTATAATTTTTCTGGGCTTCTTGTTGATAAATAAGTTAGAAGGCAATAAATAAAAAATCTCCAAATATGCCTTACTTTATTAAAATATATTACCACAAATTCTAAAGACATTTTCCTAAATAAATGTGAAAATGGTAAAATGGTGTTTACTACAAGGCAATTGTCTATTTCTGGGAAATTTTAATGTGGAAAAAAATGAGTATCTTGTAGAATTAGTGGAAAACAAGAATCCCAGTTGTTATCAAGGAGTACTACTGTGATCAGACTCTTCAGGATGCATAACGCCCTGTATCACTTACTGTATTCCTTATTATGTACCCTTTAACCTTTCAAATGAAATGCATAAAGTTTAATTCAGTTTCTATTTCTATATGAACCCATAGTTTATTTAGAAATCTATCTGGGTTACTTCTCATTGTTTTGATATGAACAGGGAGAAACTGTAATGTAAGTTTTATGTAAGATAATATCAAATATCAACTAAAACTGAGGCAGATTAGGGCATGGCAAATGGCTGGGTAAGTTGGAGTGACCTATTGATCACAGAATTACAGAACACTTGTTCAGAACATTTCCCAAGTCCTGCACTTGGAACCAGAGAGTGCTATCTTCCATTCTTGTGAGAATTTAAGCAGGTTTTTGATACGATGGCCTAGACCTGACCTCAGCCTGAGGAGTAATACAAAAGATAGTCACTGTCAAGATGGGTGCCACTGTTAACTATTACAGAGACATTTTGGTTTGCTGGTTTTTTCTCTTTTCTAATACATTTAGTTGAGCTGAATTTCCTCTGCAGAGCATCTTTATTTTCTTTTCTGATCTTATCTTTAATAAATGTAAAACCTGACTACCTTTTGCCCTTGTCTTGACCAATTCTTTGTTCAGTGAAGAAAGAACCTAGAAACTACTAGAAGGGGACTTCAGCATCCTAAAACTCAGTAACAAAAACTTTGGTGATTCTTTCTAAATGAGGTATGGATATAGTTACTGCTGTTATGGATGGGGGAGGGGCCAGGCATGATAAAAGAATTAATATATATTATGTACCTGAATCAAATTCCCATAAGGAATGTAATCATGATGTACAGGAACCACCTACAGTGAAGCCTTGGATTATGAGTAACTTGTTGTGCAAGTGTTCCATAAGACAAGCAAATGTTTCTACTAAATTTTAACTTGATCAATGAACAGTGCCTTACAATATGAGTAGTAAGTGATGCTGAATGTCACATGATCATAACTGAGTCAATGGTTCTCTCTCTCTCACACACACACACACTGTGTGACTGAGTGATCATCTCCCAACAGCAAGAGGTTATGAAAGAGATCTCCTGTGTAGAGGAAGAGGAGAAAATATGGAGTAATCACTCACTTCAATTGAGATTCCAAAGATGTGCAAATTGTGAAAAACAGTGCAAAATTTTGTAGAAAACACCACTCAAATAAGGCTGTAGCAATGTGAGTGATGAATCTGCTTAACAACAGTTATATTTCTGTGAAATCCTCAAAAGGAGGCAAAAGCAAGTGTCATTGATTTGGTTCCTTGTTACAATTGCAGGAAAAGAAAAAGATTTCTTTGAACCAATAGGCAGCGGTGATTTTGTTAGTGATAGTGTTACATCCAAGGGTGGACAGCTTGCCATGCCATGTCTTGCAAATGCTACTGCTCTGTTGATGCAGCTCCCAGTGATCCTAAAGCTGGCACAAGTAAAGAACTTTAAAAAAAAAGACAAAATTTAATATAACAAAAGATGGTTTATTTGGGGAAAAGAAAAGATGGAAAAGAAAAACAGACAGCTAATGTGTGGTAGTAGGGAGCATCAGAGCTGAATGCCCAGGAGCTCTTATTCCTGGTTCCTTTTATTTAGGTTTAGTGTCTTCCCATCTCCCAGATGGGCACTTGTCCCTATCTGATCTGTTTTCTTGATTAGCTTTGATCCTAACTAATCTAGGCATGTTTGTCTAAATTCCTTCTGGTCCTTTGGTTTCTCCTTGTCCCTTTGTAATGAGTAAGTGAAAGGGGGAGGGCTAAGAGTCAAGGTTAGACTTAATGATTAAGTAAATGGGATATGTATACATGTGTGCATCTAGTGTGATGCTATACTGATGTTAAAGTGAGAACAATACATAAATGTGTATATATGTAGATGTATGTGTCTGTGTGTGTGCATGCCTTATATATTAAATAAGAGTCCTTAGGTGATTGATTCTTACCTCTCTTGCATTGTCAGGTGGGTGAGGGGAGCTAGCTTTCCTGGTCTTTCCTATTCCTGTATTCCTCAGTGCTCTGTTAAATTCATATAGCAATTGTGTTACCTGTTGTCTCTCTCAGTCTAGCCTCTCTTTCCCCACTTTGTCTTTCTAATTAACCACAGTCTACCTGCAGAGGCTGAAACCAGTTTCAGTAAGTTTTTCTGTTGGTTTAATAAAACTCAATGAGGCCTTCATTCTATATTTTCCCTACCTATGGGACCCTATGTTAGTGAAAGTCATCCTATACAATAAAACTCCTCTCTCTTGTTTCCCTAATACCAGTCACAAAAGTATTCAAAGGTAAGTGCAGATTAATTTATTTTTCTTTATTTTTTATATTTGTTATTTTCTATTATATTACAGTATTGTAATAATTTTTAAATGAATAATTTTGGATTGTGCGATGCATCATCTTTGTTTTCATAGTTTCTTAGGGGAAATTTGCTTTGATATACAAGTGCTTTAGATTACAAGTTTATTTCCAGAACAAATTATGCTCACAAAACAAGGTTTTAGTGTACTAACAAAAATAAAAATTTCAAAAAGTTAAGGGAAAAAGATTAGTGTTTCTATACAGTCTGACAATTTCTATTAAATTAAAATCATCTGTACTTGTATTTAACATGTACAACTATCCATGACTATTGTCATTTTTGTGTATTCAGGCAATTCAGAATTTAAATAAAACCTAAGACAACAAATTTGAAAAAAAATTACTGCATGGTAAGATATAATGTTTAGTATTCTATAATATCAGAGTGATTTCTAAATTCTTATTAGCCTATTCAACAAGTGGTGCTGGGAAAACTGGTTATCTGTTTGCAGAAGATTGAAACTGGACCCTTGTCTCTCACCACGTGCTAATTAAAATCAAAATGGATCAAATTTCTAAACATTAAAACAGAAATATTAAACCTACTTGAATATATTATAGGTAAAATATTTCAAGACATAGGTGCAGGAAAGGATTTTCTAAACAGAACCTTCATTGCACAAGAAAGTAAGAATCAACAAATGGGATTATATCAGACTAAAATGCTTCTATACAGCAAAAAAAATCAGTTAGTAGAGTGAAAAGACAACCTACAGAATGGGAAAAAATTTTGCCAGAAACTCTTCAGATGGAAAACTAATGTCTAGAAGATAAAAAGAACCCTCTCAAAATTAGACCACCTGAAATTAAAGACCCAGTCAAGAAATGGGCAAGTGAAATGAACAGACACTTCTCAGAGGAAGAAGTACAAATGGCCAACAAATATATGAAAAAATGTTCAACATCTCTGGCCACTAAAGAGATGCAAATTAAAACAACGCTGTTTCCATCCTACCCAGGAAAGAATGGCAATCATCATGAAATGAAAAATAATAAATGCTAGTGTGGCTCAGGTGAAAAAGGAACTACATCGTTGGTGGGAATATAAACTAGTATAGTACAACCATTATGGAAATCAATATAGATATTTCTCAGAGAACTAAAATTAGAAATTCCATATGACTCAGATACCCCCTTCTAAATATCTTCCTCAAACATCATAAGACATCATACAACAGTGTTACATACATACCACTGTTTAAGCTGCAAAATTCATAATAGCAAAATCCTGAAAACAGCCTGTATATCTATCAACAGGTGATTGGATAAAGAAAATGTGGTATCTATATATTATGGAACACCACTTGGCTATAAAGGATGAACTAGAGACATTTGTAGGAAAATGGATATATCTGGCAGCTGTAACTTTGAGTGAAATAAATAAGATTCACAAACCTGATCACCATTTGATATCTCCCATCTGAGTAAGACAAAGTAAAAACAAAGAACACGATAAAGGATGGACTGAAGGAGACAAGGGGATAGATATCCTGCTGTGGGAAGTGGTCCAGGTGACCAAGAGTAAGTGGTGAGGGGTGAGGGAGAGAGGATGGGGAAATAGGTAGAGTAAAGATGCACCAAGTACAAAGTCTTAATAACCTCAATGAATGTGGATGTTATATGCCACAAACATGACCTAAGATTAATAATATGAACAAGAATGAAAAGGGACAAAGGGGAACTAGAGGAGGAGGGAGGAAGGGGGAGAGAATGGAATTTTAAAAAAGAAACAAGCTATATTACATACATGTACCAATTCCTCAAGAAGACTGTAAAGTGTATGTACTGCAAATGTACTAATAAAATTAAATACAATTTTAAAAATTCTTATTTTAGTTAGCTTCTTTGTGCATTGTTTTGGAGATGTATGTGTAGTATTCTAACTGTTTGGTACACAAAAGTAATACATGACATTAAAGTGTCATTGCAAACAAACAAATGAATAACTGCAACATAGATAAAGATACAATTCTTTGTAAAACAGTGAAATAAAAATTGTAAAGAGTAAGTTACAACAAATATTACACACATCATCAAAAGAAAAATAAATCTGTTACTCTGTAATTATTTTAAATCAATGGCATGAAAATAATTGGTAGTAATAGGAACCAGAGACATGCTAGAGAAATCAAATCAAAACCAAAGTACATATAATTTTAATGTGAGTGACTTCAAATGTAATATTCAAAGTAGGGGCATAGAAAATGTTTCTACCGTTTAAAGTAGGTAATTCCTCAAAATATTTGGGGGTAACTGGGACTTATCCTTTTCCAAAAAATGTCAATAAACTCAAATCTAATTGCATTTCATTTGGTTCCAAGGTAAGGTTATCTATCTCCATTTTTCATACAATTTTTAGGTCTTAACCTCCTCTGTCCTCATTCATCTTCACTCTTCACTGAGCATTTTCTTATAACTCTGCATCGTGACGTTGAATTAATTTGCCCAATATGTCCTGGAGTTTTTCTTCTTCTCTTTTATGTTCTTGTTTTTATTTCATTATCTTCTCATGTGGAATTGAGCTGGGGTAGGAGAAATAAAAGTAAGTAGAAAAAAGACAAGGACAATCATGATTTTAAAATTGTGCTTTTAACAAGATTGCAACTTCAGGACACACAGTCACTTGAAGTTATCCATATCCATTGTTCATATTTTCACTTCCTAGATTTAAAAAATTTTTCTTCCAGGCTCATCACACCCAAGTCTCTTACAGGTACTATATCTCCATAAATTAACCTAGTTGATAAGGTAAAAAAACAGAAACCTGAATTTAGGAGAGATTCAAAAATTTAAGAGAATATTTTTAGTCAAAACTCCCTAGATTACCCATCTTTTAAAAATATTTTTCTTAGTATATGTTTGCACTATATGTTTGCACTTTTTGTGTGGAGTTGGTAAATACACCTATATTTACACATTTTAACTTGTCATCCCCTTCCACTCCACCCTCCCTTCTCCCTCAGTCTCCTCATTTCTTTCCCATTTGAGAAAATAGATCACTCATTTTAAAGTATAATTCAAAGAACACACATTTTCCCAACCCCAGACCGCAGTGTACCTCTTTTTCTTAAGGATCCACACTCTATTTTCTCTGAGTATGCACTTCTTTAATTGTGATAAATAAAGCCTCTTTATGTCTGTCATTGAAGGTCCCTGATACTTTTTCAGTCATGAGACTGGAGAACCTGCCTGGGAGCTGGTGAGTTGAGATCCCCATCACTTCTTTGGGGGAAACTTCTCAAACCCCATCCAGTACCAAGATGTTTATTGAAAGAAAGTTAAATTCTAAATATTACCATATCTGCAAGCAAAATAGAACCTCATTCTAGTAGCCATCCATTGGCAATGAAAAGAATTAAAACCCTTAACCCCCTAACTCTGTTTGACAAAAGAAATCTAGTTAAAGACATCTTTTGGTAGGCAGCCTAAAGAGCAATGAACCTCTACTGTCAGGCCTATTCATTCCTCCCAAAGAGTAAGATCCATCTCCTCTAAATGATATGCATAGACATCTTTATCATCTCATCTAAAAGTAAACCTCTGTGGGCCAGAGGAGAGTGGCCTACCCAGAATTACAACTGTAAACATATAATTTCAAATTCAATATAGGTGTTCCTGGAAAAGCTGTAAAATGCCGAGAATGATCCAGGAAAAAAGACATTCGTTAGATAATCATATTTGCTGCCTAGAACCTTTTTCCGTATCTTGAAACCCACATAAACACTCCAGTCTCTCTCTCTCTGACTCCCCACTCCTCTCTTGGAAACCTGCCTGCTGTTTCTCTTGGCAGCATACTTGATCTAAATAAGCTCTTGTCTTTTCTACTTTGCTTGTTGATTAGTAAATTATTTTTCCTACGCCCATCATCATCATACATAAGAAAAAATCTTTGGCTAGCAATAACAGTTCCTAAGACCTTGACAATATTAGCCTTCAAAGTTCGCCTCAGTTGGCCTAATCTTTAGATCAGCTTCTTCCTGCCTCCAAGCTCTGCTTTTGTTTTGTTTTGTTTTTTGACATAGTGTAGTTTATTTTCTGTAGAAAATTTATTATTGTAAATTCTTCCTCTGCATCTTTGAGATGTAAATATATTTAATAGCCTCTTGCCAGCTTTATACCCCAGAAATATCTTTTTCCAGGATGTAGGAAGCAATTTCTTTGAAATATAATCATCAAGAAGGATAGTAAATCTAGCTTCCAGTCTCTGAGTGGATGGGAGCCTGACTTCTATGGCCAAGATCAGCAAACTCAGAAGGCCTCATCACAAAGACAAACACTGACAAACTTTGCCAAACTCAGGAAGCTGAGTCTGTGTGATCAGTGTACTCCACTGATCAACATCTCTCCAGTGTCCTCCAGCCCTATTTTCCATTAACTTATCCCAGTCCCTTTATAACTCTCCAACTCTAAAGAGTAAAAACCTGTCCTCTGCAACTGAGTTCAGCCTCAGTTTTGACTTCGGAAATAACCCTGCCTATTTAACTTGGTCCATGAAACTTTGCTTTGACAATTTTATTTTATTACTCTAGTCCCTCAGAGAAACAAATACATTATTCTAGATACCGGTTATTGCTATTTTGTTAACTTTCCCTGTAATACTGTCCAAGTTTGATATTATATCTGCTCTAAAATGAACTTTTCTAGAAACAGTAAGTGAATATGGGTTTAAAATATAGCTATCTTAATTATCTATCCCTGTTGCAATGAATTACCACAAACTTAAATGGTTTAAATCTACACCAATTTATTATTTTACATTTTGGGAGTTCAGAAATACAAAATGAGCAAAATCACTACACTAAGAACAAGGTGTTGAGAAGGACTAATTCCTTCTGAAGTCTTTATAGAAGAATCCATTTTCTAATATTTTCCAGTTTCTGGAAGATAAAGGATCATTCATGTGTGGAAAAATAGAAGTAACATTGTCTAGGTAAAATAAATGTGTCACAATTATAAATATGTGAAAGAACAAAGTAATCACAGTCTGGTATGAGATATACATATTTAAAATCTAAATGAAAAGGGAAAACAGATATATCAAGAGAGCCAACAAATGTGTAATTCTAGTAATCAAAGTGGATCTCTGATAGAATTGAAATGAGTAAACATTTTTTTTATCAATTTCAAGAGTTTTGAAACTCCCCTAATTTCTTTTTCCATTCATTGCTACTATATATTTATAATTTTTGTACCCTAGAAGAAACAAAGAATGTCTTTTTAATTTCTAATATTTGATTTTTCCCTAACTTAGAATATCTGCAGCAAGTTACCTTCTTTGAACTTAAGCCTTGTTACTAGTTCTTCATATGATATCATATTTCCTTTATTAATCTTAAGATTTACAAAAATGCAGAGAACACCAAAATTATTACCTCCATTATATGGTTCAGAAAACTCTAAATATTCTGTTTTGATGAGAAATATCCACATTAACAGAATGATATGCTCATTAGGAAATGATTATATTCGTTCATAAATGCATGTTGCAATAAAATTTCATGCTGTTTCCATACTTTTTTCACTTATATGTAAAAATGAAGTGAACAAAATTATTTCAAGGAAGTTAATTTTTTATTATTGATTGTTTTAATATTAAGCATTGAACAGGAAGAGACTATTGTTAAAGATTTGAAAAACCTAATTAATTATATTTTAAAAGTAAAATATAAGTTTTATAACTTTAATATTTGTTTTTAAAAGTGTACTACACAAATATATAAAAATTAAAATAATGCTTAATGATGACATGTCACAAAGGTAACAAAAATTTTTTGTGTGTTTTTTCAGAACAAATAACATTACACTACAGTTTATTCTATATGTGACAATTTTACTTAAAAATATAACTTAAAGATATTTTCTCTAGAAGTAATATCATTTTATTTATGGACATATTAAAAATTCTCATGTTTATAATTTACTAATTTGAATGGCCTGCTGCTAACAGATTTAGATCAGCTTCAATGTTGACAATTATAAACAGCAATTTAGTCGTTTTGCATGTGGTTGCAGCTTGAGTTACTTTTGTTCGAGTACACTGAAAGGTAACTCTTAATAGTGCAATTTTTAAATAAAAGGGGATACAGTAAGAATATTTAAATTGCAGATATTTTTAAATATCATCATTAAAATGACAGTACTAGTGTATCTTCCTACCCATAGTGTATGAAAATAACAGTTCACCCACATTCTTATCGACACTAGTAGAGTTTTGTCTATAGTTTAATTAATTTTTTTCCTTATAGATTTCTGGTTTTCTGGCTAAATTACATATTCAGTCATATCTTATACTGGTATTATATTTTCATTTCTTATGTTTTTGTTGGGTGGATTAGTGCTTCCTTTTGCTTAAATATTTTACTCCAATATAGATGTGTTATTTGAAATTAGGTAGGAAAAATTTTTCAAATGATTAGGCCACCGGTCCAATAACTATTAAATATACAATCTCTACTGCTGTGAATTGATATCTCATCTTTATCATATGCCAAATACCTATAGACCCCTGAATATGTTCATAAATTATATGTTCCATTTGATCTGCCCTCCTTGTCTTTTACACTTAAATATTCCTCATTTTAAAAATTTCTTCATTATCTATTTTATATATCCAAATAAACTTTACTATTATGTTTTATAATTTCTTGAAACCTACTGTTGATATTTTCATGCAGATCACAATGATTTCATTAAATTGCTTTAGAGAGATTTGTTTCGATTTTCAAGAAAAAGTTTTCCAAACAATAACTATGTGGAATTTCACTTGTTACTATTTGCATATAAGTAAACTATTAATATGTTTAACATATATATTGTAACCAGCCACCTTATCAAAATCATGTTTTCTTCCTAACTACAGTTTATTTGACCCTATCCTATACATTTTATTTCTTTTAAAAAGTAGTCTAAATTAATACTTCAATAATAATTTAAGCAATATAGATAGAAAGCTCATTCATTACTTTAATAGTAAGACCAGTAAGGTTAAGCATGATGCTGAGGTTGAGTCAGAAATATACACAAGTTTTGCATCTTAGAGATAGAAAGTCTTTCTTGAGTAACCACATTAAAATGAGAAATGAATGATAGCGTTAAGAAAATGCTTTCAGATTATTTATTTATTTATTGGTCTGTAGTGAGTTATGAGCTTTTGTAAGAACTTTTTGTGTTGAATCCCAGGTAGTCATGATGTTTTATGCTTGTGGCATACTATATGGTATTGTTAAGTTTTGATAATATGTGACTTACTTTTATTGATATTTGGAGGCATTTTTTGAAGTTTTTTGCTCATTTCGAACTATTTCATATTTTTCTTGTGTTTATCTGTATGTTGCTTTGAAATATTTTGAGTGCTTCACTTTCTTCTTATTCTGAAAGAATTTTAGATGGTTTACCCTACTAATATCATGTCCTTGAAAGTGTGAAATAATTCACATACAAATTTATCAAATCCAATGTGGTGGTACCTCAGATCACAAACACTTTTGTTTAAACTTCTTACACTAATTTACTAATAAAATAAGTTAATATTACTCTTGGAAAACATTTAAGATTATAAAAAACTTTAATTTTTGTTAAGCAAAATAGAATCATTATTCTGACTTATTTTTATTTCAATAGTAATTATGTTTCTTAGTGTTTCAATGTAAATAAAATTCTCAAGATCCTTACATGGCTTACAGATTTAGATTAATATCAAATCAAGTTAATTAATGCATAATAATGAGATGCTATAGGACAGAAAATGTAATATCTTCTGTTTATCCAGTGCGAAGTTCATATCTGGGATCCCTATAACAAAAGACAGATTAATAAGAGAAAAGGTTAACCAATTTACTTAAGTAAAGTTTTAAGTGACATGAGAGCTTTTTAAAATTAATTTTATTGGTATATTTTAGATATACATAATGATCACATTCATCATAGGGAATTTGTACCTGTACGTGATATAACTTGATTCTTCTTTTTTTCCCCTTCCTCTCCCCTCCCTTCAACCTTTCTTTCTGTCCTTATTTACCAAAGCTTTATCTCTATTTTTTCCTTCTATTCTCCTTTTCTTTTCTCTTCCTTCTTTTCCTCCTCTCTGCTTCCTAGTTCTCTTTCCTGTTTGAATATTTTCATCGCATTTCACAATATCTATTATATATTTTATCCTTATTTTTCAGTTTCCCACAACAGAGAAACAATGCAATATTTACACATGTGTGTCCGATTTATTTCACTTAAGAGTATGGTCTCAAGGTGCACCTGCTTACCTAGAAATGCCTCAAGTTTATCCTTCTTTATGGCTGGGAGGAGAAAGGAACTCTTCTCCACTGCACTGGGAGTGCAGACTGGTACAACCACTGTGAAAATCAATATGGAGATTCCTCAAAAAACTAGGACTAAAGGTTCTATTTGACCCAGCTATTCTCCTTCTTGGAATATTCCCAAAAGAATTAAAAGCATCATACCACAGTGATATATGTGCACCCATGTTCATAGCAGCACAGTTTGTAATAGCCAAATCTTGGAAACAGCCCAAGTGCCCATCGATGGATGAATGGATACAGAAAATGTGGGGTTTTTTTATACAATGGAGTACTACTCAGACAGGTGAGCTTTTAAAAATGAATTCCCAGAGACTCAGGGAAAACTGTGTATTTTTTTGCTTAGGTTTGATGAAGAGTGAAAGATCATGTAGCAGTATGATTGGACAAAAAAACCCAGGACCTAATGGTAGTAAATCTGGTTTAACTTAGCAAGAACTGTGTGCTCAGATTTGCCTGGGTGTCCCTGTGTGACTTTCCTTTTCTCCGGTGTAATACAGGACAGCAGTCATGTAACAATCTTATGACCGACTTTCAGGCACCTTGATCAGAGCATTGTTTGATAAACAACTGTAACACAAACTCTAACGTGAAAGGAAGAGATTGCCGCCGCTGTTTTCTCGGTTTCCAAGGTGTCATATTTTTGGGTAGCATATCTTGCATTTCATTGGGGCCTAGGTAATTCATAAGTAGAATTGAATATTCAAAAATTGATTACTAAATATAATTTTTTAAATTTATGTGCTTATGTAGTTCCCATTAGTTTTACAATCCTTACATTAGGTATATTTTGGGTAATATTAATGAACATGTCCATTTCTGTCACTTTAAGAGCATGTAAAAGTAATTTGTGTGGTGTAGGTAATGGGCTTTCTTAGTCCTCTGCAGTCTCTGAAGGAGACATTTCAAATATTAGACCTCCGAGAGCTTTTCCAAGGAATAGAAGTTCATCTTATTTATTACATTTTATAATTAATATGATTAATTGAGTTTACACTAGGAGCCATAGAACCAAACAAATGTCGTTGAATATATAGGAAAATGGGATGAAGATTTTATCAAGAGAAAAAGGATAATTTTGTCTTAAATGGTATAGATTTTCCAGAATGTCAAACAAGTTAAAATAAAAAGACTAAAGTATGTAGAAAAGCATAAAACTTTTGAGGAAATGTAGTTTGTATTCACACTGGTTTACAGTATTTGAGCATGCAAAAATCAATTAAATGAATTCAAATTTTTCCAAAGTTGAGTTATTTTGATGAGTTTATTCATGAGAAAAAGAACACTGTAACCATCACTGCCAAGTATTACATAAATACAAGACAAGAATACAGCTTTTTCCTTGATTAACCTTTGTAGAACTTTGCTTTTTCTCTTTTTGGTATGGGTGATCAAACTCGGGACCTTGCACTTGTGAGGCAGGCGCTGGGCCCCACTGAGCTAAATCCCCAGTCCTCTTAGAGCTTTTAACAGGAAGCAATAAAGATTATTTACTTTCTATAGGTAATTTTCACAAGATAACATTCTTTTCAATTGTGTTACTTTCTTATATATTTTACAATATTTTTTGTCACTTTTGTTAAGTCACCACTGATTGATTTGTAGGCACCCATAGAACTATTTGAATGGATTGACCAAATATCGGAGAACTTTTGATTTTACTTTCCCACAATAATATCTAACTTGAGAAAAAAATAAATTTCATGTTACCTTTTCATTTAAAAATATCATTTAGATTCTTTAGTGGAACCTTGTAAAATTATATATACTTGTTTACTTTGTAAAATTTTCAAAAGATACTAGACTATAGATTTGTTCGATAAATCTATATTTTCATAATTAGTTCAAATCTATTATAAGAATCACATGAAACAGTCAAATTGGAAGAATTCTCCAACTTTCCTAAGGTTAAGTTTGAGGAGATAAAATGCTACTAATAACAATATTTTAGAGAGTATGCATTTCATGGGGAAGCCTTAGGAATTTGTCAATGTCTACACTGACATAATACATTTCTATCTTTGGTGAAAACATTTGGCAAACCCTTGTCAGACAATTGTTGACTAAATTCCAATAGAAAATTCTGATATTATTAGCACTATGACAAATTAGCCACAGCCTCTTAGTGTCATTTGCAAATGGTTTTCTATGCTCTGGGATTTGAATGAAGCCTTTAGTATGAGCTAGAAGCTAAAATCTGTGTCTTCAATAAAGAAGTCGACTATCACAGCCTCTTGGAAAGGAGTGTAATATGCACTCTGAACTATTGATACTTCAGAGAACAGACTTTAGACTATAGGCTTCTCAGCTGAAATAGCTTAAACAACTCTTTCTGTACTACTGAGTCAAAACCATGCTGCTGTAAATAAAATATACCCTTTTAACAATATCTGAGTCTTACTAGCCTCTCAGAATTCAGAAACAAGAAGTTTTAATTGAGTATTTTCAGTGTTATTTTCATTAAAAACAATAAGCAAATGTCCTCCTATTAATCAGAAATAACTGAAAACTTTGTGCAGCCATGGCCATCCCTAGAATATTGTGATTGCAAACAGTTCTCATCAAATCAGTTATATCAAACTCACTTTTATTAAACAGGTATTGACTTTATATGTGGACCAATTGTCCACGATTCCCTCCCAAGAAAACTAGCTCTGTTTCTGGTTTACAAGGTCAAGTCTCATAGGTGAAAAGAAAGGTCATTCTTTGTCAGGCCAGGAACCTCAGAATGGTTTGGGCACAATGACACTTTCAGGAAAAAAAATCTATTTGACTTTATGCACAAGGAATTCTTAACAATAATTGCATTAGTTTATTATTTTGTAAATACAAATTTTTTAATTTACTTAGTGATGATCTCCCAAACACTACACAAATACTATTTTCATGACAACTCATGACTCACTTTACGGTGTTGTTTCTTTAAATTACAAAAGGGTAAGTCACTTTACAAGATAATTCAGTATTTCTATACTTTTTCATCATTTTGGAAATGGTGTGTGTGTGTGTGTGTGTGTGTGTGTGTGTGTGTGTGTTACTGGAGATTAAACTCAGGGTTTATGCACTGAGCTACATCCCCAGCCCCTTTTATTTTTTCTTTTGAGACAGAGTCTTCATAAGTCATTAATTTGCCAAGACTAGGCTCCAACTTTTAATATTCCTGACTCAGCTTCCCAGAGTATTCACAACAAACAGCTATGAGCAACCATATCTACTTCTACCTTAAAATTCTTTTCATCTTTACTATTTTCTGAGGTAATGAATTCTGGAATTTATCACTTTGTAATTAAAAACACTAATGTAAAAAACTTATGAATAATATAGGCTCATATTTTAAGGGTTTTTATGTATAGATTGAAGCATATTAATGTAATTTTTTTAAATTGGCAAAAAGAGAAGGCACAGTCTGGCAGAAAGCCTCTCAGAATTGAATTTACAGGGAATTTGGAAATTAGAAAAGATAAGCAAATATCTTAAAGATATTGCTTCCAAAATTACATGTACATTTCACTGATTTAATAGTTAAATTCATCAAGTCATTGCAGAATAAGAATAATTATATTCAGAAAGTTATGACTTTTAAAATTGAAAGGCATTGACTTATAAATGATTTATGAATTAGTAGTTTTCATTTTATGATAGGACACATTTATTTCCATGAAATTCCTTTTGAGTGACTGTCATTGTCAGAAAGAATGTTTTAGATTTTTAGAGACGTTATTAATACACAGTTTTAAAATATTCCCATTCCTAGAGTCATAGAAATTTAAAAGACAACATATTATGCTCTTTAATTTATACATTCTTACATTTTCAAAACTAAGTAGTTATTTCCACTTTTTCTGCAGTGCTAGGGATAAAATCCACAGACTCATGCATGCAAGGCAAGCACTCTTTCAATGAACTATACGAATGTTTCAGTCACTCTCTTTAATTCTGATTCAAATACATTTTCCAAGAAATAAACGTTCACTAATATTGTTACAAAAAATACCTGCTTTCCAACTAAAGAGTTATAAAGGTCAAACAGAACCTATCCCCCAAGAACAGTCTCTTTAATTCAAATACCAGTGATGTAAATATCTTGCCACCAAGGGATTTGATCATTCATGCCAAAATTTCTCTCAGTTTACTACCACATTTACAAGCCACTAAAGTGAATGTTCTTTCATTACCTTGTCCCTGAGAGGTAAATCACCTCTGTTTTTTAAAAATAGCAATTTTACAACATAGAGTTGAAGTTTCTAAATATTTATTAAAAATTCTCTTTTTCTAAAAACTAAAGTGATTTCCTATGTAACATTTATAGATTTGGTCATAAAAAGTAACATATCTTCCACTCAAATAATATAATTCTCATATATCTTAAGATTTCAACCTAATATATTTCAATATTTGTACACACAGATAATTGTTGAGCAGTGCCACCATGAGTAAGGAACAATGTAAATAAAGCTTTCAATAAAAGCTATGTACAGAGCAATGTCCTTTGGCACATTACCACATTTTGCAAACAGAACTTTTGGCATGTGATTTAACAAGTACTTATGGAAGCAATAACTGGAGGATTTGATGGCAGGTTTATATCTTTTATATTGGGCTATCAAAGTAAGTGCTAAGCTATTGTTATGGATGAGTAGAGTCATGCATTACTTAATGACAGGTATATGTTCTGAGAAATTTCTCATTAGGCAATTTTGTAGTGTGAGAATCATAGAGTTACTTACAGAAACTAAATGGCTATGACATCATGAAGTGATGCAATCTTATAGGACCATCATCATATATGTAGTCTGTAGCTGATCTAAATGTTATTATGCAGTTCATGACTGTATATATAGCCTGTCCAGGCAGATTGTGGGTGTTCAGGTGCCACCTGGGGTTACATCACTAACACCAACTAGCCTCGTGGTATAGACTGGTTGTATAATTCCTAGATAATTAATTCAGACTCACCTTTTCAGCTGAAAGTTCTGTAAGAATGGATATTATATGTGCATATATATGAATATATCATAAATGTATTGTGAGAATTAAACTAATACACAAAAAGCATATGCAACAGTATCAGATCTGGAGCCAATACAATTATATTTATTCTTATTATATATCTTTATTTAATTCTCTTCACAAAAATATTAACCTTGAAAGAATCTTTATCAATGCTATATGTGTATGCCCATATGTCTATACCTATACCTTTATCTATATGTCTAGCTGAGGTTAGGTATACATATCATATATTTTTACTTTTCTTGACTCTAATCCACTTGAAAAGATTTATTTCTGCTCTGCCTCTTTACTGATGCCACTATCTGACACCAAAAAGTCATTCCATGACTTTTTAAGAATATTCCTTCTTGCAAACAACTTCCAAATATTGGTTGATTACCCAAACTGTTATTTGTACCCAACTTATGTGTAGATATTCCAGTGTAAAATAACTTCATTATTAATTTGCAATGAAAACAAATTTACTATACATTCATATTCAAAGGCTATTAATGAAACTACATTAAGTAAACATTGAAAAACTGGATTACATTCAGAGGCAAGTGACCTGAATGTCATACAATTGATTTTCTTCTATTGCTTTACAACTGTATCTAGAATTAAAGTGGAGTTCAACAATCATACTCCTTTGGATGGTGAAACCCAAAATACTATGTTATAATCACAACTAAAACTTATTTGTGATTATTAAGGGAGAATAATTATCCAATTTTACTCATAGTCTGTGATTTTGTATTTCATTTATAGTCATTTAATCGATCAAGCTGTCTTTTTGTGATTAATTACACAAACAATGTGAGTTTAGTATTCCCCAAGATGTAACATGCATTGTATGACAGAAAGTATTCTATTTTGGAAACCCTGTACTAAGACAGCTCAAATCTTCTTTACTACCTTACTGTATTTCTCTGTGCCTTTACTCTGTACACCTATGCAGTGGTGCTGTGGGAGGAAAGTATGGTTTGAAGCACTTTCTGCCCTTGTTTGGTGAGGTAGTACTTATACTCTGGAGCATTTTTAAGGTTGGTTTGGTGATCACTATCCTAGTCCAGTCTTGACAGATTTTTTTTTTGTTCACGCTTATAAATAATACTTCTTGATTATTGTACTTATAACTTTTTCTTATACTTTGCCTATATTCTCCATTCTAGTTGGATATCTTCTTATTATGAAGTATTTTAAATTCCTTGAATTTGGAACTGTCAAATCTAATAGATTTTTTAAAAAACTTCTCAAACTGATATTATTCTGACTTTACAATATGGCCTTATGCTTGGTTTTCAACCCCACAGCCACTCCGCTCTGTATAATATGTAGTAAGTGGCCAGTTTGGTGGCATTTGGGAGTGGGAGTTAGAATCAACTTCAGTAGATTGATGAGGCAGCAAACATAATCTCAAGTGACTGTGGAATTTGGATCTGTGGTGGCCTAAGACTCTTCTTCAGTGCCTCCATCAATCACCTCAGTATTACATATGCAAGAGCTAATAAGGATGCTCCCTAGAGTAGAAGGTATTTAAATGGGGTATGGAAGCCATTCCTACTGGCTCCCACCCATCCCTGACTTCCTCTCAAAAACAAGCAGGGTCAATACTTAACAGAATGTCGCATACAGCCTGGACTAATCCTGATTGCTTCTAAACTGAAAAAGAAGGCCCTTTGCCAGGGAGTTCTCTTCTACAGCAAGAGGGTCTCGGCGGGTAGCTGATCAACTCACATACCTGATAGCTTTTATCATCTCATTAGTTTCCAATTGTCTGCTCCTCAGAGCTCTCACACATCATTTAACTAAAGCCTTGGCTAGTCTTTGTCAGCTCTCATCAGTAGATCTGCATCCCAGTTATATCAAATCGATTTTATATCACAATATAAGTCAAATTGTAAGTTTGCTTGGCCAGCATCTATGAACTCCTTTATTATAAGTGAAATTCAGCATTTCCAAAACCTGCATTTTGAAAACACTGCCAGGTGAAGGTCCATAATGGACTTAGGAAGACCAATTAATTAGGGTGCTGTTTCATCTGTCAGAGTTGTTTAGCAATATCCAAGTTAACAGCCGTGTGTTGCTTGCAGGTGTATTGCTCAATTTCTAAACTTTCTTGTTGGCATTTTTATAAGACTTTAAAGGATCTGTCCTCAAACTTGGCTTCACATTAGAGTCATCTAGGGAGATTTAAAAAATACTGATGCCTAGATTCACCCTCCAGAGATACTAATTTAATAGATCTGGGGTGAACACTAGGCCCTGATGTTGCTTTAAAAGCTCCCTATAAAATTCTAGCATGACACCAGAGATGAAAAATCACTGGTCTATAAAAATAGCAGGTATTTGAACTTTTCAGTGCATCATCATAAGCTTCTGTAAGGTCAATTAAAAGAGTATCCCATCAAGAGAAAAATAAATTAATATTTAATTGAGTGCTTTCTTTTGAGACAGAGTCTTGCTATGTAGTTCAGGCTGACCTTGCACTCACTGTGTAGTCCAGGCTGTCTTTGAACTCACAGTGATCCTCCTGCCTCAGCCTCCAAAGTGCTGGGATTGCTGGTGTGCACCACTATGCCCGGCCACTTTTTAAAGGTTTTTCTGGCACTGGGGAATTGAACTCAGGGCCTCATACATGCTACACAAGTGATTTAACACTGAATTATTTCCCTACCCCTCTTTTTATTTTTTAAACTGATATATTTTTGTATGCCCTCTAGAATGTTCATATTTGAAAACTCTCTTTAGCCTGGACTTCCTTTAATCCTTAATACAACAGATTCTGGGTTAGCCTTAGAAATGGAAAATGCACTAAACTACTCCCAACTATTTATTAAGCATCTACTATAAATTGGATAAAACTATGAGAAAATTTGGAAATATAAAACATGTTCTGGATCTTAAGGCATATCATTTTACTTGTGGAGGCATATTTATCTGAAATAATGACCCATAATACAAAAGTTAAGTGATATATGTAAATTAGAAATAGAGACTAGTATTTACCAACCTAGCATGCCAACAATTGGAATTCTTTTCCCCGAGACTTGAGAGTAACCCATGAAAGGTTTACCTTAAGAGAAGCTTCATGTAAATACTATGGGTGATATAGGAATGTATGTGGAGTTTTAAAAATTGGGTATATTATTCCAAGACCAGTCACTGAGAAACACTGAGATATAAATGTCATTAGCACATTGCAAAACTGGTTTTTTCCTCTTCCTGTATTTATAAATTGTTATGGTTTTCTCCTTTTATGCTGGATTTGAGAAAGTGATTTAGCAGCTAGAGGAGTGCTATCTTTGAGTCTTTCATATTTCTGGGTGCCTATTGGGCTCCTGTTATACTCTTGGGAAAATGTTCCTACTAGCCTGTTGGTGGTGTAGAGAAATGTGGACCCAAGCATTCACCCCAATAAACAGTCCCAAGAAATGTTCATGAGCACAGGTAAGATCAACAGAGTCATCTAGCCAATGCCCAGGTGACCCCAAATACATGGGCAATACATTCAAAAAGATAAATGATATTCCAATATGTAGAGTGGGAAAATAATATGACAAGCGTCTACCGTTTTATTCATCACTCTGGGTTTTAAAATGTAAAAATTCTCCATAATAAAATCACCTTTCTAATTGCTACTTCTACTACTACTTATTTCACAAATAGTTTTAGGAGTGTATTGAGTATTCAGTAGAATACATCCACCTTTGTAAGTTATCTGCCAGCGAGCTACCCAAACCTTTTGAAAAGACAAAGCCTTATTTTTAGACACAATTTAAATTTGCCTCATCACACAGGAAAATGGGAGAAGAGATGAAGAATGTGACTTCTTCTTAGTCTAGGAGGTGTACTTGGAAGAGAAAAGGTAATGATACCTTCTAAACTTAATTTGTTCTTTACTGATCTAGGGTTTTCAAACCATGCTCAATTGCTCTTAAAAACAGCTCAAAACATCTGGTTTATTAGAGTGTTGATACTCTCAGGAATAGATTCATCCACAAAGCAAGTAAATTTTTACAGAAATTCAACGACTAAATGATATTCAGTGAACTTCATGGAAGTAATAAGGAGCAAAGTGTCGTGTCCATTGAAAATTTAAGGAGGTACATAGCAAATTCCCCCAAATCCTGAATTCACTGCCAGTGTCTGACAGGCTTGCCATTGAACTTTTTCTATTCACAGTAGCCTATTCACAGTAGCAATTCATACAGGCTTCACACAGCAGATCTAAGGGCCAGAGGATTGAGGATGAATGCTTCAGTGCCTGGTGCTCCATTTTTGGAACACCCATAATAACAGAACACAATGAAATGATTTCTCTTCAAATTCTTATTCCTTGAATTTTTCTAGATAACACATGCAAAACTTCAAAAAATGTCAGTCTTCATCATAAACAAGTTAACGCGGTTCCAAACATACATTCAGTGTTGATCTAGGAATGATCATGTTTCATTATGCACTTTGTTAGATATACATAAGACTTTATGTCTCTATTTGTTTACTTATTTATGCTAATTCTATACGAACTGGAGAAATCACCAATTATCAGAAAAAGAGAATCTTTTTTTTCCCCTTAGATTCTCTTATTGGTACATTTTAGGTATACAATACATTTACATTTATCATTGGGTAATTGTACCTTTACATGATATATCTTGTTTCTTATTTTTTCCCCATTTTCTGTCCTCCCTTC
>NW_004624787.1:1956484-1968675 GCF_000247695.1 Heterocephalus glaber | reverse complement strand
ATATAACAACTTTACCCTTTGGGATGGGGAGTTAGAAGGGGTTGGGGAGGGAGGGATAGATGGGAAGAAGGATAGGGGAAGGTTAGCAGTGTGGTCAGAGGACACAGGTGAGAAGGAAAAAGAGAAAAACAGGAAAATAAAGAAGAACTCCGAATGAGGACCAAAACAGTGACAAAAAGGGAAAATGAACATTGTGGGAGAGCAAGAGAGTGAGTGTAAGAGAGAGAAAAAGGAAAGAGAAAAGAAAGAAGAAAAAAAAAGAAAAAAAGGAAAGAAAAACAAATAATTGCAAAGAGTAGGGAAAAGAAATTAAAAATAAGAGGAGCAAAAGAAGAGAAAAGAGAAAAAAACCAAAATAATAAAACTAGTTTTGGGAATAAAAAATAACCATGAAGATGAAGGACCTCTTTCAGGGTATGTCTCTGCTGTCACAATAGACAACGTGGTTTGCAGTGTGCAGATATAAGTCAATGAGTCTCAGCGAGCTAGTCACAGACCCATGAGATTCAGGCAGATTCCTGGCTGTAAGTCCCAAGTTGAGCTCCCTGTCCTCCTGTAGGGTTGAACTCTGCAAAGTTGTATTGCAGATTCCAGCTGCCCTTCCCCTGAAGATAGTCCTGGTCCTGATGGGAGGTGAAGATGACTCCACCTTACCCAGTACAGTGGTCTGGTGGTCTGGTGTCCTCTGCGTCTTTGTAGTGTGGAACCAGGTGGCTGTACAGAGGAGCTGGGCAGGAGCAGTGTTCAGTGGATTGCTGCCGGGGTGTGGGCTGATTCTGCGCATTTCACGCGACTCACGACGTTGCTTCCGCGTCTGCAGACCTGCCTGTCTGCAGTGGGCTGATTCGGCTTGTTCAGTGCGACTTGGGACATTGCTATGGTGTCCGCAGACCTGCCTGTCTGTGTCCCTGAATCTTTGAGTTCCCATGTAGTTCTCTCTTCCTTGCGGAATGTTTTGTAATTGTCTCTGAATAGTGTTCTTTGGCTTGGAATCTTCAACTAGAATTGGGGATGTAGCTCAGTGGCTCTGTGCCTGCCTGAGAAGTGCAAGGTCCTGAGTTCAATCCCCCATACCAAAAAAAAAAAAAAAAGAAGAAGAAAAAAAAAGAAAGAAAGAAAGAAAGAAAGAAAGAAAGAAAGAAAGATAGATCAAACTGAAGCATGGTCACGACACTGTGTTTGGTTAATCCATCTCTCATATCTCTTTCCTTAAGATAGATTCTCTTCCTCTGTTTTTTGTTGGTGTTTTCTGAGTCTCTCCATCGTGGCTCCTCTTTTACTCAGCCATGTTGGATCTTTCAGATCATTCCTCCTCAGTTCCTGTGAAGTGACTCCTCCTCTACTCAGCCATGTTGGATCCCCTATTCAAGACTTTTGCCTTGTCCAAGATCAGCTCCATTGTTTGTCTGGCATTTTTGCTGTCTCATGCAGAGGGAAACAATGTAAAGGTAGCTCCAAGTTGGTGGTGGCTGAGCCAAGATGTGGACTCTACAGTTGTGGAGTTGGTTGGGGGATCTGCCCACTGGTCCCCCAACCAGTGTTCTGCCAGGGAGCCAGTGTGAGCATTCCCCTGGGGCCTATCTCTTTAATTTAAACAGTTGCTTTTTTATACTGTAGCACTCACCTTTTGTAATGTTTAAAGCCTGTCTGAAAATCTATTTTAACAGTTCAGTTTTGTACATTTTCATTCATATTTATTTTGGCTTCTAACATTTTTCTTATTTTTCTCTTACGTTTTTCTACATTTCTTTTGAATACACTTTTTCTCTTCTAGTTGACCATGTCATTCAAATTTTATATTATTTGACACTTACCATGGGAAAGACACTGTGATAAGTACCTGAGGGAATATTGAATCTTATGTACACCATAATGCAGAACTCTTGTCCACGAGAAGTGCTTGTTCCAGCTAAGGATATGGTTTTAAATATAAATGTTTCAATAAGTATTTAAATAATCTTATAAAGACCAATAAAATGCATTGTCTTTATTCTAAATGATTTATAACCAAAGAATATACCGAAACAAATACTTTTAATGATTTTAGAAGGAGAGAGCCAGCTTTTCTAGGCTGAGGGGTTTAGCAAAAAAATGATTTGGTAAAAAAATTATAGATCTTTTTCAAATGTGAAGGGGATCAAGTGATGGAAGGAGGTGTGAGGTAGGCAGGGGAAGGGGATAAAAAATGAATTAAGATGTGTTATGCATATGTATCAACTCCCCACAAAGAATCTAATCATTATGTACTGCAAACATGTATTAATGAAAACTAAAAACTAAAAAAAAAAAAGAAATATTTTCATGTGCCTTATATATACTGTTGTGGAGTGGGGATTTAATCATATTGATCATGTTATGTTTATTTGTTTCCTTCTTAATATGCATTTATTTCATTGAATTGTTACTTCCCTGTGACGAAAGGATGATTGCTTATTATTTTCTATCTAGAAAAATAATCTGACTTCTAGTTGTTTGACTTCTTCAAAAGTAACTTCTGGAAGTTCCTTTGAGAAGATATTAAAATTTCTTTCCATTCAAATTTTTTAAAGCAATTTAAAATAAATCTGGACAAAAGAATAACATTTCTAAAATAATTTCTTAGAACTCAGCCTGATTGTAATTCCAATATGTGTGACAATGTTTATACAAATCTATCTACTGTCTTTCTTTGGTACACCCTCTGAATTTGTATATAAGAACTTATGAAAGCAAATAGAAACTAATGGGGGGATCTGAGCTCAAAATATCAGTAGAAGTAAAAGAACAAAAGAAAGAAATATAACTAAAAATGATTAAATAAACCAATTATAAACTGAAAGGGACTCCAATAGTTAATTTTTTAAAATATCTGCCAGCATTCAATAAACATTTCAATTATTTATTAATTAGTTTACATGCATATATTCTGGGTTGCAAAGGCTGTTAGTGATAGGATGGCTCAACTTGTTTTTGGTATTTTGGGGGGTACAATTTAATGTCAAAAAACGCCAAGATAGATAAAAAGGAACAATGAAGAAAGGGTTCTAAAGGACTTCATATTATCAGGATAAATATGATGAGGCAACAAATGTCTGTCATTTCTGCTCTTTTTATTGAAAACATTCACATAATTTCCAGGTCCTACACTCTGATATTTATTATTATGATGATATTTCTAAATAAAGGACAATGCAGTGTATGGAAGCTGAATATAAGATACAGGAACAGTAATTATCCCTAAAGTGAGCACTCCTCTAGGATATGCCCTTTGCAGCAGAAGGGTCATTTTATCTTAAGGTCAAGCCTACCTAAATTTCCTCATTCCCTGATGTTAGCATCAATAACCCATGCTGGGATTAATACAGCGTACCTTCCTAAAATAACCTTCTATTACAAGGTTGGATAGTTCTCAAAACTGCCTTCAATATCAATCTTATATAATGATGAAAACACAAGGTTAGAAGGTTTAGATTTAATATGAATCTATGAGATTTTTCTTCATAATAACGTGGGATGATAATGATTCAAGGTAATGGAAGGATCTATAGCATGCTATTGATTACTTCAAGTTGCAGATATAAAACTCACAAATTAGTAAAATTCTTCACGGACAAATAGCATGGAAGCATTTAATTACTGTGCTGGGTGTATAAGTAAGCTCACCTCAGACTCTCTACTGCTTCAAACTTTTATTTGATAGCATTTTAGAAATAGATTCCTTTATCCAGTCTGGATAATTAGAATATACTTATTCTGGGAAAAGTATACTAACACTTATTTTTCATATATAAGGATATATGTTACAGAAGCTATGCTAGGATAAAAATACAGTACAGGGCAAATAGAATAACATTTGAAGCAAATACATTTGGGTTAAAATTCTGGAAAAATCTTAGAAAAGATAATTATCCAAGTAATTATAATCCATTTGTAAAGGGTTATAATGATATGTCTCTTACAGGACTGATATGAAGATTCAGAGAGTGCCTACTTTAATCAACCAGCAGGTAATCAGTGCCTAAATATCCTATTTTCTCTTAATGTCTTCAGTAACATATTTTGAAATGTTTGAAAGAGTAGATGTGTGTATGACCATTTAAGGGATATAAAAATTTAGATTTAAAGATTATTGTTTGGAATGCAGAGGCAGTGATTAGCACTTTTTAAGTATAATTTCTGCTAAATAGAGAAAGAATTGGAGACCATTATCACTTCCAAATGCTGCTTTGTATATACATAGAATATATACAAATATACACATATGATCTGAGTATAAAAAACATAAATATAAAAGTAGAAATCTGTTCAATTTTCCATATCACATTATGTATGTCACATAAATATTACATAAATCATGTTACATATAATGGATCATGTTAGGTTATAATCATGCATTATATATCAAATATACAGTTATGTATTATATCATATAGTATTCATCAAAGTATATATTATTATTTTATATTATAAAATTGTACTGCATATAACACTGTTTTATACATTATTGTGTTATTGTTCATTTAATGTAAATTATATGTTACATATTTATAATATACATTATCACCATGTATAAATATATAGATTTATGATTGGATTTATACATAAAATAAACACTTACTGTAGGTGCTTTCTTACTTTTCCAAGTTAATGAAGCATCCTTTATTGAGTAAGGGAATATGGCAATACATTTTCAAAGGTTTCTGTTACACTAGTAGCTGCTGCTTTTTTGTGAAAATAAGTTACCTGTTTCTTAGGATTAAATTTTTTAAATATCAACATAAATTTAAAAACTGAGAATATAGTCTCATGATATATTAATTTAAAGTAGTTTTATTATTGGAAAACAAGAGTTGTATTTTATGTGGTTCTACTTCCTAGCTTTCATT
Source organism: Heterocephalus glaber (assembly GCF_000247695.1). The sequence goes on along the minus strand of NW_004624787.1, from coordinate 1,963,810 downwards.
TAAAATTTTTTTTTCTGTAGCTCTCAATTTTTGCCTGATTTTAAGCAAGAGTTGGATCTATTCTCTCAATGGATCAAAAAGTTCTCTCTTTTCCTTTGTATATCAGAAATGATAAATGTGCATCCTGTGTATTTGAGCTATTTTGATATTATCAAGTATGCTGTGATTACAGAACATCTAGATAAATTTAGTATTTTGAACACATACTGTGTGTTCTTAAAATAGTTTCTAGTGTAATAAAATACTCATTTTCACCTTATTCTTAATTTACTAAGCAATTAAATTCATACATTTGATATTATACAACTTATGAGGTTGTACACTTACTGTACAAATTTCATTATAATTTTTCAAGACAATAAAAGCTTTCTCTTGTGATTTCATCATTGTACCCTAGAAAGAATTAATGATAACATTTTGTACAAAGAAAAGACACTAATATATACCTAAGAATAATGAACATAACCAAGAAAAATGAACATATCTTTCAAAGCACTATAATTATCCCTGCATAGAGTTTCTTTCCAGTGTTTCCAGAAACTCCCAGTACATAGGAGCGTGCAGAGTCAGGCTGGAGACGCTAAGGTGTCAACTGCATGGGATTTAGAGTCTTATTCTGGGACGTATGGCTATGTGACATTCAGTAACTCATGTTGCCTCACTAAGCCTCACAATGTTTTTTTCTTTTGTTCATTTGTTTTTCCACAAAATTGAGATAATAATAACTACATGAGACATTTTATGAAGATGTAATGTGAGCAAAATATATAGCATAGAGCCAAGTCTATAATCTGCAACCCATAAATTACTATTAATGCTCATTTTATGCTGCAGTAACCTTCCAGTTGGTCTTCTTGCCTTTAGTCCTCTTCAATAATCCACCATTTGCTGAAACTCCTTACTTCATAGAAGGTTTTTAGGGGAGAAACTGGAACTCAGGGCCTCATGCATGCTAGCATGTTCTCACCATTGAGCCATATCCCCAATGCCTACAGAAGAATTTTTTTGTTAATGGTTTTTATTTTATGAAAAAGCCCACAATTTTATAATCAATAAAAAGAGAATAACAATAGTTATTACACTGTGTATGATTATCTTCAAAGTACTTCTTAATAAACTCATACCAACCAATCATAATCTTTGTAATGTTATTTTAAAAAATTCTTCCCTCACAACAAGGTTCATGTTCAGATACATAATCTTACTCAGTATATTTTAATTCAAGTAGGACATCGTGGCTCATACAATTCATTAAAAAAATTAGAAATTCAAAAAAGGAATTTATGAAATGAGCTCTAATTACTTAGCACCACACCACTGACAGATGATGAAAATACAACAGAAACAATTCCTGTTTTGAGGGATAGAGAGCTTTCTGTCTATAGAGGATTGTATTTTAATTTGTTTTTCAGGTAGATTGTAACTACAACTCATATATAGTTGAATTTTTGCAAATGTTGATAACATTATAATAGTCCAGGTTTGCTTTATTAATCATAATAATATTAAATGTCTGAAGGGTTTAATTTCATTTTCTATTTAATCTTAGAGCAAAAAAAATAGAGTTTAACATTTTTTTCCAAGCAAAAACTCTAATAAAGCAATAGCAATGATGAGCTTCCAGGGTGCTTTGTCATGTAAGCAATACGTACATAAGCTGTATGAATTCATAAAGACACCCCTAAGTGAGATTAAGCTCACGCTTCAGGAAGCCATTTGTTCTGTATAGACTAAAAGGCAAAACTAAAAGCAGAAAAATAAAACTAAGCTTTCACAGAGTGCATTAATCAGCTTTTCCATCAATGAGACACAATTACTGAACTGCACAATTGAAAGGAGGAAGGGTTTACTTTAGTTCACAGCTTCAGAAAGTTGAGTACACGGCTGGCAAGCTCCAAGTCAGAAACCTCATGGAGAATGGCATAGTGGAGCAAAGCTTCTCAGTTCACAGAGCCCGGGAAGCAGAACAAGGGAACAAACGGTGGCAGAGAGGAATGAGTGAGGGGTCACATATAGTACCCAAGGGCATACCTCAGTGACCCACAAAGACATATCCTGGAGCATGTGCTACTAGTCTTCTAGGCATCTCTCAATCCAGTGAGGATGAGATATCAGGATAAATGGTCACACAGAGTTTAATATTCTCAATCTGGAGAATCACCCAAAACCCTGAACACTTCAAGAGAGATACGGTTTTTAAAAGTTTTTAAACATCTCCTCTCGTGTAACAACTGTCCAATGCCACCCATGAAAGTGAAAGAAGGTAGAGAAAAGTGCAGAGGACACTTTTATATGTGTATTTTGCATGTTGGGCTATAAATAATTTAAAAGCTCAAATTACACTAGAGTTAAACATTAGTTTTAAAATTTAGAAATTAGAATTCCTTTCAAAAACATTGTAAAAAGTGCCCAGATAGTTCCAAACTAGCAAGAAAACTTTTTAGAGACAGTGTACTATATTGCCTTTCCATCTGCTGTGGCTGATCCCTTAGCAGCTTAATAGAAGGAAGAAATTGGGTCTACAGTTGCTATTCAAATGGGTTTTGTTTTCTTCCCATTTCCTTATCCTCTGGTGCTAGGAAGTCAATTAAAAGACCTATATGCAATCTTTACTAATAGAATTCTTTCCTAATTCTTCAGTCTCTCCTGGACTATGAATAGATATGTTATGGCACCTTGGGCATTCCCAAGTGGAACTTTAGCTTTTACCATCTGTGGTCCCCAAAACCCCATTAATTAGAAAGGTGGACTAAAATGCCCAGAATCGGGCCTGTGTCCCAAGGAAATTTGTTGTCCAAAGGCCAAGATCAGTCAAAGCTTTGTAACAAAGGAATTAAAATTCAGAAGGGTAATAAGAAGTCATCTAGTCTGACTACCCAATGAAACTTGCAACTCTTATTTAGAGATTACAGGAAGATGATAAAATAACCACCGATTGCACCTTGTAGGGAATACAAGTTAAGCTCTGTTAAAAGGAATCTCATTTAATTGTTGAGTATCTTTAATTATTAAAAAATTATTTTACACAGAGCAGAAATTAGCATTCCTGTGAGTTCTATTATGTCAAAAGATCATTTTCCTCTTTTATACAGTAATGTATTCTCAAGTGTGTACATTGTGTCTACAAAGCATGTTGAAGGACTCCTCAAATGTTCAGAATTACAGAGTACTTTGGTTTCAAAATTTGTATTCTTTAAGGAAGATATTTTTCAATCAAATGGAGATTACTGTCCTAAATAGAATATTTAGAATATAATTTCTTTTTTGCTCAATGGCTTTAGGTTATCACAATTACTAGAATAAATTATTGTATTTTGCTCTCATATATTGTCAGTTTTTTAAAATTCTTTTATTGGTACATTTTAGGTATACAATACATTTACATTTATCATTGGGTGCTTGTACCTGTACATGATGTATCTTGGTTCTTATTTTTTCCCCATTACCTGTGCGCCCTTCACCCCCTCCACCCTTTCCTATTTACATAGACTTTGTTTTCATTTTTTTTTCTCATAACTTTTGCTTTCCCTTCTTTCCTTTCCCCTTCCCCTCCCACTTCCCTTACCCCTTTGGACCTTTTCTTCCTATTTCAAATTATCAATTATTCATTTTAATCGTTTTAATCCTTATCTACACTTTCAGTTTCTCACACTAGAGAAACTATTCAGTATTTACACATGTGTGTCCTATTTATTTCACTTAAGAGTATGGCCTCAATATGCATCCATTTAGCTATAAATGTCACTAGTTTCTCATTCTTTATGGCTGAGTAGTACTCCATTTCATAAAAAAAAAAAGGCACTCACTACTTGTTTTTAAAGAAGTATGTGGCCATGTCTTGAGAGGGCATGCAATAAGAACTGTGTGGCAAGGAATTTGAGGAGACCTCTAAAAACTGATGGCAACCAGTGACTGACAGCCATCAAAAAGCTGGGACTCTTCTTCAACAATGTGAGAGAGATAAGAAAAGAGCCTTTCTTCAAACTCATGGTGAAGTACAGTCCCAGCCAACATCTTCATTGCAGTCTTGTGAGACCCTGAACAGAGAACCCAGATAATTGAAGAATCTGGCCTCTTTAAAAATCCACTATCATCTCAAATCCCCAGTTCTGTGTGGGAATTCCCAAAGACTATTTATGTGAGATCATGCAAATGCCCTGACAGAGACCACAGGATATCATCCAAGTTCTTATCTTGCTTTGGTCTACTTCAAAGGCATCTCATTCTAGGTCTAAGATGCCTACTATGTTGTATGAATACATATAATCCAAGTTAGCAGTGTCTTCTCCTAATATGGGGGCTGATGACAGCCAATGTGTTTTAAAATAGGAATTGTGTCAGTGACACAATGAAGAGTGTGTAGCTTGGTGCCCTTGCTGAGCCAGTGCACCCCAAGGAATGCAGCTTTGGGTAAACCAACATTGGTACTTAGCACTCATTTCAGAATTCAACTTTTAATTCATTATGATTGCCCAAAGCCTCATCACCAGTAGCACAAACATCACCTTAAGAAATGCAACATCGGGCCAGGGATTTAGCTCAGTGGTTCTGGCGCCTGCCTTGCAAGCGCAAGGTCCCGGTTCGATCCCTGGTACCAAAAAAAAAAAAGAAATGCAACATTTCAGGGTACCCCACATTAGAATTAGCATCACAGGCCACTTTGGAGAACTATAGGATCAGAGCCCAAATTTTTGCAGGTCTTGACTCTCCCAGAAAAAGCTGCCTTTTCATAATTCATACACCAAAGTTTGGCAAAAACTGGGCTAAAGGACAGATATATTAACACTTTCTAGATCTGTCACAAATATATAAACTCCTCCTGCAACCTGTATTCTCCCTACTCTTTTGTATAATCCCCTATTTTCAGAATTTTACAAATATCATTTGAAAGAAAACATGTTTTTCATTTTTAACAATGTAGGGTTACACTAAAACCCATTGATTTGTTTTCACTAGAAACAGTCTTACATATCTAGTATAAATCTAGACATATTACCACCCATTATAAGTGGAAGCATCTTTGTATCTCTCTTTAAATCCCCATTACAATGATTTAAAATGTGCATCCATTTTAATCCAGCAGTTACATTTCAAGAAATATATCCTGAAGATATACTCACAGAGTATAAATGGACACAGGTACTGGGATGGTCACTGCAGTACATTGAAAATATTACTGACATTTAAATATGTAAATCTTGATTAACTGAGAACTGATTAAGATAGCTTTGATATGCCCATATAATCTACACATTAGGAAGTAAGAAGAAATCCTCCTGTATCCCATGAGGGAAGATATTTACTAAGTAATTCAAGGGTAAATTCAAGTTGCAAAATTATATATTGTATGCTACCACTTGAATAAAGAACATGTACTTAAATATGTATGTACATATCTACTACATAGAAACTATAGCTGCCATAGTATGTAGGTTTATATGATATCTATTTTCAACTTTCTTCTCCCCTACCTATCTTTATTATGGAGGCTGTAAAAGATTTCCTACTCTCTCGTGCAACTGTGAATTCTCTGAATAATAACCTATTATCAGAAGTTTACCATGGGTGCCTTTTCCCTTTCATTTTTCCTGCCTAGCATGTCACTGTGAAATTTGATGGCAGAGCAGTCATTTGATGCCCATGAGGCAGCAAGCACGAGATCTAGAAGCATAGGGCTAAAGTGAGAAAAGATGTAATGTATTTGTTTCTCACGGCATGCTAAGTCAACAACAGCTGCACTCAGAAAGCTACCTCTGTGCTTTGTGCTATGAAAGATAATTGAATACTTGCATTATTGAAGCCATTATATAGGGATTTTTTTAAGAATGATGATTATAATGAGGAAGAGGAGAAAACTTATTTGTAACTGATAGAAGCATGAACTCTGCAGAATGAGATGAGCAGCAGAGATTTTTTTACTTTTAAAAATTCTGACTTTTTTAATACTTGATTTTTTTCAAAGAAACTGACACATACATAAAACAAACTTATTTTAAAACTCAAATTAAGTCAGTGAGCTTTATGTATATTTGTCTCCAGCCTTGGCTTAAATGATAGCCATATTTAACAAAAATGTTATGGTATTTATACTATATACTAATAATAGAAAAAGTTTGACATGCCCTCACCTAACATAATGGTTATTAAAATGGAAAATATTATTATATTAGTGATTATACTACATAGTTGACTAATGATTGCTCCTCTCTAGAAGAAAGGAATTTCTCTTGCATTATTTTGAATGAAGTTAGTTAACCATCTCTGTTTAAAAAAATTTTATAGTGATGAAACTTCAAAAGTTTGAATGATAATAACATTCTCCTTCTTGTTCTTATTTTTAATGTTTGGACAAAGATAAAAACAGGGCTTGAGAGAAGAAATGAGCTAAATATCTAAGTCATTGTTCATAGGACGTGTTCTTGTGTAACAATGAGTTAACTCAACAGATCTAAATGACTCAAACTGCACATTACCATAAATAAATAAATAAATAAATAAATAAATAAACAAATAAATTAAAAAAGCCCATTTTCAGGACTGGCCTTTGGCTTGTTCCTGGGACTTGAGCTTTACATTACTGGAATGGTCTGTCTGTACCAGGTTGACCATGGAGTTTGTACTAACAATGTGATTTAGGATGGACACTCCTTCTTGTTCCGGGGATCTGGAGTATGAGTAGCAGGCATGATTGACTGTCATTAAAATCCTTGAACACAAAAAGCAGTGCGACTCCACTGGAAGAGGACACTTGGAAATTTATGCTTGATTTCTCCTGGACTTCAACCATGAGCCTTTCGTTTTGCTGATATTAATCTTATATTTTTGCTTTGCCAAATGGTAGTTGTGAGTCTAAAAGCTTCAGAGTTTGTAAGTCCTCTACAAATCACAGCATATGATGGTGATCTTATATCTGTCTGACATAATTACTGAAAGTTAGATAGCCACACTTGTAAATACTAATATGTGATTAATGTTAAGTAATAGTGAAGCTATGAATATCCGCTCAAACATTTTTTTCTTCTAGAAAATTGATTGATGGATAAAGGTGTATTCTTTTTTTGCTTAAATTCTTTTATTGATACATTTTAGGTATACAATGTGTTTACATTTATCATTGGGTGCTTGTACCTGTACATGATGTATCTTGGTTCTTCTTTTTCCCCATTCCCCTTCTCTCCCTTCACCCCCTCCACCCTTCCCTATTTACAAAGACTTTGTTTCCATTTTTTCCTTTTCTCATAATTTTTCCTTTCCCTTCTTTCCTTTCCCATTCCCCTCCCACTTCCCCTACCCTTTTGGACCTTTTCTTCCTAAGTGAAATAAATA
>NW_004624787.1:1928606-1956384 GCF_000247695.1 Heterocephalus glaber | reverse complement strand
CCTTCACCCCCTCCACCCTTCCCTATTTACAAAGACTTTGTTTCCATTTTTTCCTTTTCTCATAATTTTTCCTTTCCCTTCTTTCCTTTCCCCTGCCCCTCCATTTCCCCTACCCCTTTGGACCTTTTCTTCCTATTTTAAATTATCAATTATTCATTTTAATCATTTTAATCCATTCTAAGAAAAATATGTGTAAGTCTGTAGGTCAAACAGGAATCACAGCAACTAATGATTATGGAGATTACTTTAAATCACATTTTGTAGTATTTTGGCTTAACTCTTTAAATTATTTAATTTGTCATTAGATAAAATAATTGGGTTGGAAAATGCATTGTTACTTTAGTCAGTCTTGTCAATGGAAATTAATACAGCGTCTATAGTAGTCAAGGTAGTTAACAAGGTAGTTAACACAAACAGGGAAAAGTATTCAGGGAAAAACAATCTTAAGAGGTAAAATGTTGTGCCTAAATTAAAAATAACTTCACGAATAGGTTTAATATAGTTCATCTGAAAATAAAAGGTTTAGATCTTGTTTTTCTAGTGAATTGTTTACCCTTCTGACAAACTCTTTGCTTTCTCGTCACAGACTGACACATCTGTTTTAATCACACATATTTTAAATGTCTATATATACACACATATTTACAATAGACAATCTCCACAAACAATTTTAAAATATAGAATAAATATTAAGTATACATTTCCCTTAGCTTCATAAAATTATTACTTATTTTGTTTGTTTTTTATTTATATTTTTACCTAATGTTTTTCCAGAAAGCTTAACAGTCAGTTAAAACACATTCAGAGGGAAATTTTTTATTTTTACTTAGAAAGTGGGGAAACTGAGACATATGATCCTTTAATGAGAAATATTAAAATTCTTAGAAACATCACTACAATGTTAGTAGTAAACTGCAAAAATAAATACTTTGGGGCGGGGGATTTAGCTCAGTGGTTCTGCCACCTGGCTCACAAGCACAAGGTCCTGAGTTCAGTCCCCTGTACCACGCGCACACACACACACACACACACACACACACAAATAAATAAATAAATACTTTTACAGCATATTCTCAGAATCTGGAATTCAACTGGCAGAAGCCTGGAAAGAGTTATCCTAGGAGATTAAAACTTAAAAGAATCATGTTGCACAGGAAAAACTATTTTCCTCTATACTTAACTCAGAGCTCTTCAATTCTGAAAACAGATATGAGTGTTTTCCACACGAACCAATTATTCAATTTAATTCAATTCTGACTATCTATCTGGAGTTATCACAAGTTAAGAACTCAGTCCCACAAAAGTTTCATCAAACTTCTGATACCAATTACAATTAGTAGGTCCCCAAGTTACCCTCAACTTCTCTCCAATTTGACTACAAATTGGAGGTGCCTGCAACTGTCTCCTTGGATGCAATGATTTGTTAGAATCACTCACAGAGCTCAGGAAAACACTTACTGTATTTATATGTGCTGATTTATTATAAAGGACATTAGAAAGGACACAAATAGCCAGATAAACATGTATGAGTTGAGGTTGAAAGGATCTCTGGCTTATGTCCCTGGGGAGTTGGGGTGTGATAACCTCCCATGGTGTTTACATTCTACTGGAGGAAACAAATGAAAAACTTTCCAAGTAAAACATTCTCTACGTCAGATGATTCAAAGTTCTATCCAGAAACACAAAGGAAGACATTTAGGGACATTGCTCATGTGTTCGACCCATCTAAATAATATGAAGATTAACAGAGTTATGTTGATATATACAGATATGTTTGCTTGGGAAAGCTACTAAAAGCTACATTTGTAGACTCAATTTAAAACAAAGTTGAAATTACAATATATAGTAAGTTTGTGTCATAGATGAGATCAAGTTTGGCATAATGCAATTCACAAGTAGGATCTGTAATACAGGAATAAAACAGAAGAAATAAAGTTGTTGGAAAGGAGGTTGCTAGGATTTGAATGACTATATCCCCTCCACAATTCAGGGTTAAACTTAATTTACAATGCAACAATATTAAGAGGTAGGACATTTAGCAGGTATTTAGGCCATGGGCTCTGCCCACATGGATGGAATAGAGCCTTATATAAAAGGACTTGAGAGTGAGAGGTCATCCCTTTCATCCTTTTTGCCCTTCTGTCCCTTCCATTATGTTGGGACAAAACATTCATCCTTTTCAGAGGATGCAGTAAAAAAAAAAGGCATCTTGGAAGCATATACTGGCTCCTCACCAGACATTGAACCTGCTAATGCCTCTTAGAATTCCAGCATCCAGAAAGGTAAGAAATAAATTTGTGCTGTTTATAAATTAGCCTTTCCCAGGTATTTTGTTAGAGAATCACAAAGGGACTAAAGTAGAGTTAAAGAAGTATTGTTTATTAGAAAGATAAAATATGTTGGAAGGTAGGGAAAATTTGTTAAAAAGGTAAAGTGTGAATTGAATGATTTCTACTAAAATAACATAGAAGCTCCTATTTTTCAATCGAAAAAAATGTATACACATTCATCGTCAAATAACTACATTGCAACTGGATAATTTGGAGAAAACAGTAATTTAAGTTGAATTCCATAAATGAACAACCTATATTGTTATACAACTGAAAATGAGGGAGTGTATATCTTTGATAGGCTGCCTTCTAAACTGAATTCCAGTCCCCACTATCCCACCGATTTTCAGCTTTGTCTAATTTCTCTCCTTTGAGTGTTGACTGAACCTCATGATTCATTTCTGACAAATATAACACAGCAAAATAATGGCATGTGACTTCCAAGATTAGGTTATAAGACAGGTTTTTGTTCTACTGGTACTGTCACTGCTCTTTCGCTTGCTCACTTTGGTAAATAAGCTATGATGTTTTAAACTGTATTATGGAAAAGGCCACACGGAAAGGAACTGAGAATGTTCTTTGACCAATATCCAGCAAGGAATGCAGGTCCCCAGCTCAGCAGCCTACAAGGATATTAATCCTACCAACAACTACTGACTCAGCTCAGAAATGGATTTGGGACCTGGGATGACTATGGCCCCTGCTAAACCTTATTTGCAGCCCTATGAGAGGCTGATCTGAAGGCTCTAGCTAAGCTGACCCACAAAAATAGAAGATAATAGGGCCGGGGATTTAGCTCAGTGGTTCTGGCGCCTGCCTCAAAAGCATAAGGTCCCAAGTTCAATCCCCGGTACCAAATAAATAAACAAAAGTAGAAGATAATAAAAGTCATTTTAAAATCAGTATGGTTTGGAGGAATTTTTGACTGTAATATGTAACTAAGACATTAATGCCTCTCATTTTCTAAATTACCTATTTTCTTATACCTGGAAATTTAATACAGTACGTGTGCTGGCTATTACAATCATTGAAAAGATTGTGCAATTTAAGCCTAGTCAACTTATTGGTATGTAAATGTAAGTAGTCAATAAATTAGATCACATTGCTCCCATTAAATGATTCAATAATGATTGAAATATTAACGTGCAAAATTTAAAATATCAAAATGTAAGATTTTTATCACCAGCTTTCATTAAATGCTTACCACAAATTCAGCAAGAAAGAGAAGATTAGTATAGGAATACAGATGAATTGATAGAAGTCTTTCACTTTGTAAAGTCAAAGATAATAGTACCTGACAATTTTAATGTGTTCTATAAAATCTTTTTGATATGCAGTCACTATAAAGTAGGAATATCTTGAAAAATATTGTGGTAATGTTGGGTGTGGTGGTGCACGCCTGTAATCCTAGCACTCAGGAGGCTGAGGTGGGAGGATGGACATGAGTTTGAGGCCAGCCTGGACTACACAGTGAGTTCAAGACCAGCCTGAGCTACATAGCAAGAGTCTGTCTCAAAAAACCAAAAAAAAAAAAACAAAAAAAGGTAATGATAGAAAGAGGAAATTGGAACAAGAGATGAATGCATATTTGCTGCAAACTATGAAGGTAGAGGACTGGGAAAGAGTCTTCCTGATACAGATCACAAAACAGACAGACAAGCTGTGTTGAATGTTTATTACCTTAGTAAGCATAGAGTTCCAATTTTTTTATATTCCAAAAGTTATTACTTTTTTTTTTTTTTTTTTTTTTTTTAGTACCGGGGATCGAACTCGGGTCCTTGCACTTGTGCAGCAGGTGGCGAAACCACTAAGCTAAATTCCCGGCCCAAGTTATTACGTTTTGCATTCCTATTTCCAATATTTGCTTCTGCTTTCTACCTATGCCTGTTACCAGGGAGACAAGTTAGGCCTTTAAACAAAAATATGTAAAATGTTTCATACAAGATGAGCCTGGAGTTTGACATTTATCCTGTGAACTATCCATCCTCCACATCCATTCATGATTTCTCCTTTCTACCTGTGACATATTCCAAACAATAGAAGACCCCATCTGCTACTTTCCACCACCTGTTAGCTTCTTATCACCCTTTCTGCCTAATGACCAAAGTTGGAACAATTATTACCAATGGACTTCATTGCACCAATTCACCTCATTGTTAACAAGGAGAAAAAACATACCTATACGGTATCTACCTTAAATCATTAATAATGTGTGGGCCTCATGGAAGCGATATAGAATCACTAACTCCCACCAAAACTCCTTGAAGTCAGCTATTGACAAGCAACAATCAGAATATCATCAACTGAAGTGAAGACATCTACCTTTATTTGACTGCTCCAAGAGCCAGATGGGTCTTTATATTCAGTGACTACCAAGTGAATCTGAGTTAAATCCAAGAGTTTACATATAGTAAAAACCACTCTTGGACATCTGCTCTATGAATCATAGAATTAATATTCAGATCCCTTTTCTCTCAAACTACTACTAGATTACACTTTTCTCCAAAAATGATGCAGGGAGTTATTTGTAACCTGCAAAGTCCATAAAAAGGCACTGCATCTTCAACTGGGAGTCAACATCACAGAAAATTACAGTCTGAGCAAAAGCTTGTGTCTTTGAAACATAAGGGTTTTTTTAAAGCTTATTGCCATTTCCAACAAGATAATCTGTATTAAATAAACATGATTTTATTTTATTTTTTATTTTCAGAAGTGTCTCATCAATTTTCTAGAATAAATGTACCTGCTGTTCCCCTGTGTGGATATGTGAAAATTTATAACATCAACTATATTAATTTTGTATGGCTGCTGTAATAAATTACCACAAACATGATGACTTGGAACAACAGAAATGTATTCTGTCACAGTTCCAGAGGCCAGAAATCTAAAATCTGTATGGCTAAGCAGACATTCAAAGTGTTGACTAGGTCACGTTTGCACTGGAGACTCTGCAGGAGCATCTGCTCCTGGTGTCTTCAGTTTCTGGTGGTTGCTGGTATTCCTTTTGCATTTGTGGGTTGGTGGCTGCATTGTTCCCGTTTCTGCCTCCATACTCACAGTGTTTTCTGTCTGTGTCAAATCTCCCCATGCCTTTCTTTAAAGGGATATCTGCATTTAAATTCTACCTGGATAAGCCAGGATAATGTCCCCATTTCAAAATCTTTAATTTAATCACACATGCAGACTCCTTTTCCATCTTTATGGGCTACAGATATAAGGACCCATTGTCTCTGGAGGCCATTTATTTAGCCTACCACACCTACCACATCAACTGACTTGAAACTGAAAAATAGTACCATAAAAATCTGATTCATAGCACTCTTGCCTCATTGATGAACAAAATAGGTTTGGGGGCTACAAGCTTTAAAATAGTTCTGGTTTTCATCAATTCAGAAGAAGAATGAATTCCATAAATAGAAACACTTCATGGGAAATATCCGATATTGAAGGTCACATCATTATCAACTTAAATACCACAATTATTTCAACAGCTGATTCAGTGCCCATGAGACAGATTGACTGGAATGCCACCAAGCCCATGAGCTTCTGAATGACTAAATTAAGAGCATCAACATTTATCAGAATGCAGAATCGAGCAGGTAGCTCCTTCACTCTTAGAAATCCCTAAGTGACAAAGTAGTGATTAGATGTAATTATCTATATTTTTTTAAAGGTGCCTGTTTACATTCACCTTTTAGTGAGTCATATAATGATTCACTACACACTTTACAAGATAAATTCCATTAATGATTCCATACACACCACTTTGATTTATCCATATAATTTTATGAAGAAAACTATTCAGTTTCACTCATGTGTAAAGGCTCATTTATATGTATGATTATTATATTTTCCTTTTTTTCCCCTCATTTATGCATGGATGCATGCATCTATCTATATGTGTCTGTTTACTCACCTACTCCCCTCCCTACTGATGTAAACTATGTAGTTCTGAAACTATTCTTTTAATCTGCCTATATAATATACAGATCCCAATGTCTATTCTTGTTCACTAGTACATAGTATTGAATTTTATGTGTTGAAACTCCATTATTCCCATCTGCCATTACTGCTATTAAAAACAATGTTACATTATTTTGATAAATTCCCTTTGGGAAGACTTATATTACTTTTGCCATTTTGGGGGTTGGGTTTATTCATGACATCTTTTAGTATAAAATATTTGTTCAAATTTAAGTAGTTAAGTCTCTCAAACTTTTCCTTTTGTTTTCTGAACACTTCTCCTAATTTAAGAATTCATTTCCCAGAAAGAATGCCTATTCTTTATATTGTCTAGTAATTTTAGAGTTTTGTTCCTATATTTATAATTTACAAAGTATGTAATTTCAAAGCAAATGAGGCAAAATAGAGATCTAATTTTGTTTATTCAAATGAAGATCCAAGACCTCCCTAACCATGTGTATTCTACCTATATGAAATGTCCACTCTCTTCCTTTAATGTGTTATTCATGTCCTGATACTACCACTATCTAAACTGAATTTCACATTTTAGCCATCACTGCTTTATTCTGGAAGCCCTTAACCCCATATACTATTGTGTAGTATCTGAATTATATCTCAATAATGCTCTTATAATATACATATGCAAATACACTGCCATACCAACCACTATCGCAGAAATGTAGGACATATTATAATTTATTTTTATAATTGTTCGTGAGTGTATACCCACAATAGGTTGTAACTATGCTCCATTAGGACAAAGATGCTGATTTTGTGCAAGATTAAATTTCCATTATATGTAGTATGATAGAAGATGGGCATGCAATGAATATTGGGTGAATGAATAAATTAATGCAATGTTGAATGAATATTTTTATCTCTCATAAAGTTTCAATTATTTTTAAGCTGTTATTATTTAATGATAATTATTTAATTTTAATAAGTTTGGAGGTACTCAGCCAGGCTGAGCCTTACAACAGAATATCATGTCTCTCTCCAACTATTAAAGACTTATTCCTTCAGTCAAAGTTTATTTTATTGTTATTTTTTTTTAAACTTTTCTTCAAATAAATCTTGAATATTTTGTGTTCTTCTAATTTAAATAGTGATAGTGTAATATCTCACTGTTATTAAAATGTTTTGTTAAATTCATTTAGGTTACTCATTTCTGCTGTTTTTTATCAAATTAGTGTTTTCTGCCTATACTTACCTGCATATGAAATTTGAAGTACTTTTGATCTCATGAATATTCTTCATGTTTTATTGAGTAAATTTTACAGATTTTAAGTATTAAGCAACATTTTAATCACTTTACAAACTATATTTGCCATGATGGATTCATGTACTATTTAATTTGCTAATATTTTGGATTTTCACATTAATAATATTGGTCTATATCTTATGTGTGTGTATTTAAATGATGTGTTAGGCAAGTGATTGCATAGGATCACTTTAACTTATGTATTAGGCAAGTAATAGCATAAGAAATAATAGTTCCTGCTTTCCTTCTTCCTCCTCTTCCCCTTCCCCTTCCCTTTCCCTTTCCCTCTTTCTCCTTCTCACCCCTCTCCTCCTCCTCCTCCTCCTCCTCCTCCTTCTTCTTCTTCCTTTTTGAAACAAGGTCTTGAGAAGGGAAAGGTTTTGAGAAGGAAGAAGTTCTTGAGAAGGCAAAAAGATGGAAATAAAGTTTTTGTAAATAAGAAGAGGAGGAAGGGTTGAAGGAAGGAAAGGAGAATGAGAAAAGAAGAAGAATCAAGATATATTATGTACAGGCACAAATTCCCTATGCTGAATGTGATATATATATTAAATATTATATTTATATATATATATATATTCTGCAAATTCTCTCCCCCTCCTCTTCGGGCTTTGATATTTTACTGTCCTCCATTGGCTGAATCCAACTGAAAGCAAGAGAGAATGGGAACCTGTTTGAGGTCGAGCACAGAAGTCATCCTCTCTAGGCTTTGGTCAGAACAGAAAAGGTGGGAGCTGAGTGCTAAAGGGCCCAGCTCTATCAGGAAGGTAATATGTTTGAACATACAATCTCATATGATTAAAGGTGTCCACCAGTCTATACATTAAACAGAAGTAAATATTATCCTCCTCTTTTCTATATAAAAGCAATTGTTCTAAGTTTTTATTCTCTTATTCTTAGAGATTGTTTAATTTTTTCTAAGGTATGCTTATCCAACTTTGAGAATCACTATTCTAATTGATATTTTTTCATAAAAATATTACAAATTGTTGTAAACTGTAATCTCCCTATTGTGCTGTAGAATACTAGAAATTATTTTTCCCATCTAACTATTTTTGTGCCTCTTATCCAATCCATAAACAAATAGATATAATTAATTAGTGTCAATTAAAAATAAAAAATCTAAAATATCAATTTCCTATTTTATCTTTACATGTATTTATTTTTATATTGTTAATTAAATTGTAATGTAATTCTCTTGGCTTAAAATTTTTGCTTTTCCCTCAGTGTCTAACGGATAAAACTTAAACTCTGTAATGAGCTCTTTGTAGCCTGGAGTCATCATATTGCTCTCCTTTCTCACCATCCTGCCATACCAAGTGATTCATTTTCCTCAAAAGAAACCCCATCATAACCTTACTTTTGCCCTTTCATTATTTCTTATTAGTGTGGTCTTGTCCTTGTCCATTTTCCCAACCCATTTCCCTCTTCATCTAACTTTCTCAGTGCAAGTCTTCCTCCAGTAAATTGGGAAATAACAGGCACTGCTTCCTTCCTTAACTATGCTCATAATAGGATTTTTACATTCCTTTCACTGTATATTACTTGGTACTTGTTATGGTCTAGATGTGGTTTTTTCCCCACAAAAATTTATAGAAATAGATACTGAGAATTGGTGGGACCTCTACGGATAATTAGGTCATGTATGCTCTGTCCTCATGAAAGGATAAATTTAGTTATCCCAAGACAAGCTTGTTATATAGTAAGCTTGGCATTTCGCCTCTTGCTTGGAACTCTTTTACTTTCCTTTCTACCAAGTGGTCATTTTTTACATGAATCTACTTTTCCTGGAACCATGAGGCTTCTGTCTGAAGTTGAGTTGATGTTGATGCCATGCCCTTGGACCTACAGAACTATGAGTCAAAATAAACTTGTTTATAATTTATTCTGCCCAAATATTTTGTTATAGCAACAGAAAATAGGCTTAGTACTGAAATGGTTTGATTGTCTGACTCACCTAATTGACCAATGGCAGTCATCTTTTCTTAGTTTATCTTTTCATATTCAGAGTGTACCTCAAATCGAGATATATGTTAATGGCACAAAATATACAATTAATTAATTAATTAATTATCTATAAATTGCCTCAGTCATCATTCTGAAAAAGCATCTCCTCCTTAAAATAACCATTGCTGTAAAATGTGGAATAAATTTATCTGAATTTTTATTTTCCCAAGCATTTTTGAATCCACAATTGATGATGTTAGAATTTTTCTCTGTTGGATGGCTAGTGTCTATTCAGAGTGCTATTTGAGGTGTCATTACTTGAGGAGAAGGTACAAAATGCTTTGCTTTAATCAATGATAAATGGTATTAGTATGATAAATGTATTAGGCTGATAGTTGGACTTGTGCTATCAATTTAACATCTTAGCCTTACTTACTTTCTTAAATTTATGTTGTCAATTTTGTGAATGCCTTGTCTACTTTTTCACAAAAGTCACATGCAAAGGACAATACATGAGGCTGAGATAAAGCTAAGAATTTCATATCAAATGATGCTTAAATTAAGTTTTGATAATGTGTGAATTCTACACATTTTATAAAACATGCACAAGATGCAGTTTACAATACAGTCACGCTATACTGATCTCTGTCCTTATGTGATTGAACTCTTTGACATCATAAAGTTCTAAATGATTTATTAATAAGTGATGGATTTTGAAAACAAGATGGTATATTAAAATAATAATTTCTTATCTTTTTATTTTGAAAACATAAAAGAAAAGAAAACCAAAGAGAAACCAAAAAAAGTCATGAATAAAAATCAGGAGATGCCCATAGATCAGTAAATTTTTATAGTCATTTAAATGTCATAAGAGATAGAAGAATTATTTATAATTGCTCAAAAATCCTGTATCTCTAGGTTTTTCTGTTTACACTCCCTTAAATCACTGCCTAAAGAGAATTTTATGGGAAGTGCATGGTCCCTGAATCTTACTCAGACATAGAATAGTTCTCATAGATAACCTGTGCATTCCTTATGAGTAACATGTACTTCAATAAAAGTCTCAAAAGGCTACCTCTTGTTAGTGCATTTTGATTCCTTCCACTTGCTTCACAATCCAAATTGACAGTCAAGTGTTATATTTTTAGGAATATTTAGTATGCATCCTTATATTCACATTTACTTTTGTTTACCTCCTTTTTTTTTTTTTTTTTCAGTACTGGGAATTGAACTCAGGACCTTGCATTTACCAGGCAGACACAGTGCCACTCAGCTAAGTCCCTGGCCCTGGAAATTGTTTTTTAAGGTAATGTGTTTAGTTATTAAAACCTGATTGGAAGAGTAGTTGACAATGTTCATAAATTTTTGACTAAATATTAAAAGGATATGCCTTCTGAGTGAGGAAATATTTTAAGGGAATTATTAAATCAGGCTTCTTCTCTTTCATTTCCCAAGTGGAAAATGAATTTCTCAGTACATTTGATTCTCAATCATGCATTTGTAATCTATTTGTTAAGCAGAGATATTGCTCATAGTACCATCCTAGATAGATAATGGACATTTAAAGAAGTCAAATTTATATAAGCAAAGTCAACTATTTTTGCAATTGGTGCTCACCTAAAACTCTTCCTGATACTCAAAAGCCTGATGGAAACATATAAACTTGTCATGCTTATATTTTATAGACTGCATGATATCTGCTTACTCTGAGGTCTCCTAAGTATTAACCTTACTACAATCTAGTTTGGAATATTTAATGATGAATTTACTATTTCAAGTAAAATAAAAAATATATAGTATTTCTTTAAACTTAAATAATTCTGAGGCCTGGTGTGCAGCTCAGTGGTAAAGCATTTGGCTTACAGGTGTGAAGCCTTGGGTTTGACCTCTGCCCAGAAAAAATAAATTAAATATTCAAGTTATTATCATAATTAAAACCTGGCCATAGTTGCTCCTCTATAAATACATTAGCATAATTTCTTGGCTTATTTTATTAGTCTATCTAATTGTCACCTTGGAATTTAGAGAAAATGGCCCCAAATTGACCATACCCAAAAGAAATTCTCTTTTGATGGTAAGAGAAAAAGAGGACAGAGCAGTAGGTGATGCCTTTGAAAAGCAATTCAAGTAGAATTATGCTCAGAGGTAGGATTTTGCACAGTCTTGTTTTGAAAAATGGATGAACTTAGTATTACAATAGAAACTTTGTACATAATTACAAATTTTATACATTTACAAACTTTTGCCTATATGTCTTGTGGTATGCATTTTTAGGCCAAAAGTTTACCATGGTAGTACTACACTTTCAAAAGTAAAAGTCTACACGTCATTTAATATCAAAGCTCAGATGATCTGAATCTGAGAAAAATTTACATCATCCTATAAAAAGCTCTTATTTAATACTTGGGGAAGTCATCTTTAACATTGCTCTTATTTCCACAAAATCCAATTATTTTAAAATTTTTATGGGGGTACTTTAACATAAAAATATAAAAGAAAAAGAAAACAAAATACATCTAAAATCTCCAATTCAGATTAATATCTTTTAAAAATGAATATTTCAATGGCGTAAGAGATGTATCACAAACATCTCATTAGAAATGTTTCTCATTTATTACTAACAAAATATTCTTTGTGATTATGTGTTTATTTTGTGTCAGACACAGTACTATATTCTAAAGATTTTAGGTCGTTAAATTACTTTGTTTTTTATCATTAGACTCATAATTTGGAGCATCCATGCATCCATGTATGATTTTTAATTGCAACAACAATTCAGATGATGTGACGTCTAATTTCAAAAAGTATATTAGGTAGCCTTATATTTATGTTTTGTTAAAAAAAAACTTTCACATACACACACTCGTGAAATTCTCACAACTCTGTAAGTTTAATACTATTGACATTACAAGAATGGAAATCACAGATAACCAGGAATAGGATTTAGTACATGTACATGACATCAACATGAACTTTTGACTGGAAGATAGTGTATATTTCACAGTAAAAGAAATATTTAATTTCTAAAAGAGGCACATATAGTTTACCATATGAATTTTGACATTATTTTAGAAGATTATCTTTTATTGAAAGAAATGAGGTTAAACAATTATCAAGGAACTGTTTTGGCATTGGAGAAAAACTTTGGAGAATGAGTCTTTAGTTAAATTGAATTTATCATTTAAGAAAAATTCCTTATCTGTTAAATGAAATAGCTTAGGGCAAGAACACTGATGCATAAGTTATGGGAACATGGGGCCCAAAAACCTCTCATGAGTAGACAATTATATTGCTTGCTCTCACAAGTTATTTCTTTTTAGAAATATAGCACTTACCAACAACAAATCTTTAATATAGTGAACCACATCATCAACCACAAAGTTGAAAGAGAGGTCAAAAATCATAAAGTTTAAGTTATTGCTTCTGGCGTTTTAACAGACTAAGTAACCTGAACAAACCTTTCAGTGAAAATAAACAAACAAAAAAGATGGAAAATACTTTAAAATATTTATACCGTATTCAAGAGTTGAAAAATTCATAAAGAAATACACAGAAGTCAGTAAAACAAATGGAAGCTGGAAACAATGGGAAGAGTAAATTGATAGATGACTTTCAATTTAATAATACCAAAAATATGGCCAACACAGAGGCAGGACCCCCAGCAAACTATTACTTCAAAGTAAAACTAAGTCCTAAGCAAGACTGCCTCATTCTCTCCCTACCTTCAGAATAAGGCAAGAACAAATTTTCCAATTGAATTTTGGCATTGCAAGCAGTGATAGAATAACAAATTTTCCTTTAAAAGGTGTCGTTGAATTATAGCCACATACATCTACAATCTAAATTCCAACTACATGATTAATTTGAAAAAAACTTCTAGCAAACAATTTAGTGACTAGAACTGGTAGAACTTCCTGGTAGATTGCCAAAGATAATAAAAATCCCCTCTGGGGAGGCTCACATAAAAGCCAGACTACAGAGAATTCCCGTAGGTAAAGTTTCCACAATTATGAACTCAAACTCAAAAATCATCCATTGCAAAATAAAATAAAGTACCAGGTACAAAAGCCGGCAAAATCATCATACTGTATAGTCAGATTTGCAAATACTCCACACATGGGCATTATTAGGAAAAACAAAACTAAATGATTAAATATGAGAAAAGTGAGTAACTATCAAAGGAAACACAGGTATATATCTATATTCAACTTAAAAATAGAACAAAATAATATGGGACATTAAGAATTCAATAGGTGTAAAAGATATGATGGATGCACCTTGAGACCATAATGTTAAGTGAAATAAATCAGAAACAAAAGCTTAAATATAGCATAGTTTCTCTTATGTGGGAAATGGAAAATATAAATAAAAAGCAAAATAAAAATAGTTAGCAGGAAATAGGGAGATAGATCTTTTGCAGAAGGGAAGGGGACCAAGACATGGAGGGAAGAGGAGGAAGGGTTGAGAAAAGGGATGAAAAAAGAATTCAGATGTGTTATGTATGTGTAGCAACTCCTGACAAGGAATGTAGTCTTCATGTACTGCAAATATAAACTAATAAAAAATAAAAATTTGAAAAAAGAATAATTTCAAAAGAAGTAATAGAAAGAAACTTCTTTAATTTGATTTAAGACACCTCCACAAATCTACAATAAAAAGTTCGTTAATGGGAAATATAACAAAATGTTTCCTTTAAGTTCAGAAACATATTACATCTATTTTAATACTGAATTTAAAAGCCAGTGCAATGTTAGAAAAATAGAGCCAATGATTTACAGGAGAGAAACAATATTGGTTTTCTTCTACATTGTTGTATTTGAAAAATCCCAACCTGTAGATTATTTACTACATTTCATAAGAATTGCTTAAAATTACATTATAAAAACATATGAAATCAGTCATGTTCTAATCACTAGTAGTAAGAGTATGAAAAGTGTAACATTTTACAACTTCCAAGTTTATTTTCAATGTGGAGCATAAACCTATATTCCCACAGGTAAACAAACATTAATGGAATGAAGCACCATGTAACCAATGCTTTAGTCACAAAGCATAATAATTGTCAGTGCTGCTTCAACTCCATACGTGCTCCTCCCTGATCACAGCAACTTTCTTCCTACTGAGTGTTACCACTATTCATTCTGGTTTGGGGTATAATCATTTCCTTACTTTTAATACTAGTTTTTAACATATAGCTTGGCACCCAAAAGCTGTATAATTTAGCATTGCTTGTTTTACATCTTTGCATAACTGTAGTAATCTTCTTTCATGATTTGTGTCTTTCTTCATCAATAAGAAAAAGAAAAGCTTACTTGAACAGGGACTTTGCAGAAGAAATCAGAGTATGAATAAATATATAAATAAATACTGTAATGACAATCTTATTACTAATAAAAAATTAAAATGTAAGCCACAACAAAATGCCATTTCATAGTTAACATAATGGAAAATGATTTAAAAAGCCAAGCATAAAGAAGCATCATGGCCCATGCCTATAATTCTAGCACCTAGAAGGCTGTGGCAGAAGGATGGCAAATTTGAGTTCTTCCTGGGCAGCTTAGTGAGATCCTGTCTCAAAATAAAAATTCAAAAAAGGGCTGGAGATGTAGTTCAGTGTGAAGGCCCTGAGTTCAATCCCTAGCACCACAAAACATTTTTAAGTAAAATAAAATAATCAAGCATATACAGTGGGCCTTCAAGTTATGACCAGCCTGACATACAAACAACTTGGGTTACTAGCAGAATTTTAGTTTTAACATACGATCAAAGTTTTGAGCAGCCCAAATGCTAACCACTTGTTCTTCCAGGTGGTCTTTAAAGAGTTCTGGAAAGAACATTACAATATCCTTTCCTGTGTGGGGTTAACTGAGAAATCCTGGGCCAATGTCTCTCTAAGGACACTGAGATCCACCTGTATCCAGGAGAGAGACTTTGAAAGCTGTGTAGAGGAGCCTGAGCCTTCAATTGACCAACCTGAGTTACAACTAGCCCTTGAGAATGAATTGAGTTCATAAGTCAAGGGTCCACTGTATGGGGATGTGGATTATTTAGAACCATTATATACTTTGGTGGGAATATGACTTGGAATAACCACTTTGGAAAATCAGTTGGCTTTATAAGGTTCACTAGGAAGCATATATATTCTATGTTCCATGTATTTGACTCTCAGGTATTTAACCTAGAAAAACTCCTCTTTACCTAACCAGACTAATTGTTTTTAGAGCAAACCCTGGAAATAGCACAAATGAATATCAACAGCAAAATTGATATTTTAATATAGGAATCACAATGTAATGTACAAATACTGTACAATACTATACAAATACTATAAAATTGATGAGTTAGTCAGAAATGGTGGCTCTTGCCTTTAATGCCAGCTACTCCTGAGACTAAGGCAGGAGGACAATTGCACGTTCGAACCCAGCCTGGACAACTTAGTGAGACCTTGTAAAGATCAGTTATAGTTACAAATAATGAAATGATGTATGCTAAAATCATCAGATTTTCAATAAAGCTTAATTCAGGATATGTTATGAGGAATTTAGCTGAGTTCTTTCATGTAATTTGTTACATAACTTTTTCATCGAATCAAATTTTTTGTATGCAAAAGGAGGAAGATTCTGTAGTACACCCTAGGCACCGCAGCATTCATGGTCAGGTAGAATTCATGGTCAAGATCAGTTTCAAATCTGACTAGTCACAAGATTTGGCAAGAAAGAGTTATCATCTGGGGAAAGAGTTGAGGAAACGCCCTGCCAAGAAGGACACTGTAAGTCCAAAATTGAATAGACTAGTGCTAAGAGCATAGAGAGAATCAGTTGATCAGTAACATTTGAAGAAGGTAAGCTGCAGACAGTTCATGTCAAAACATACTGAAAGAGAAGGTTCAAAGTGAATAAAGTAGTCCTGTTATTTCTAGTAGAAGCATTTCCTTATATTGGTGGAACAACACTGGATACTTTGTGTGTGTTGTTCTTTTTTTTGGTACCGGGGATCGACCTTGGGACCTTGCGCTTGCAAGGCAGGTGCCGGAACCACTGAGCTAAATCCCCTGCCCTGGATATTTTGAATAACCTTAAAAATGTACAATCACCCAAGTCTATTTGAGATTGTGAGGCACAGAGGTGGATTTTCACCCATCTTTGCATTGAACATCAATTTCCAGTTACTTTTTACATTTTTTGAAAAGTTGACTACATAATCAGTAGAATAAAGGAGAAGCACTGGTATCAAGCAAAGATGAGAGTGTAGAGATTATATCTAAACACAGGAATATGAATCATTGCAGTAAATGTCTGCTCAATCTTTTATGATTTATTTTTAATGAAAATTTAACTATTGGTCATTCAGGTCAATTTGATTCTGTCTACTAGCTGACAAAGATCTAAATTTTTAATGCTATGATTTCAATGCCCTCTCCAAAAATCATGTTGAGATTTAATTGTCATTGTGATGGTATTGAGAGGTGGCAATCTTAGGTTAAATCATTAAGGGTCTCCTCTTGTAAATGGATCAATGCCATTATCATTTGGAGTAAATTAGTTATAGAAAAGAGGAGATCTCTCCCTCTCTTTCTCTCTCTCTCCCTCCATCCCTCACTCTCACTCTTTCATATTCTCTGTCCATATGATGCCTCCCCCCTTGTTAGGATGCAACAGTAAAGTCCTCACTAGGTGCAACTCCTCAATCTTGGACACACTCATCTCCAGAACCATAAGCTCCGTAACCTTCTACAGTTCATGGTTTCCCTTGTCAGTTATACTCTGTTATAATAGCAGAAAACACAATAAAATATTCAACTACAGGCTGTTTGATTACCAGGCTATACTTTTATTGCTTTGCATCCACAACCATCTTTGCCCCTCATGACCTACGGCAGTTTGTTTTTGTACCTTCCTCATTTCCTGCTCATTCTTGAATGCAGACTGAAAAAGTGGCATTCAATTTTATCATTTTGGACCATCTCTGTAAATTGATCACAGTTGGATCAAATGAGTCAAACCTCTTCACCACAATTTATTATTATCCTTATCCTATGTAAGCAGGAAGGTATAGTAGTTCAAATCTTCACCTTTGCAACAAATTGAAAGATAAAAGACAAACATGACACAATTAACTTAATATCTAATTTTAGGGGGGTCGAGTTGGTTTCCTTAGAAACAAACATGGGTGGGGATTCTTGAACAAATTATTTATTCAGGTAATATTGTAGAAGGAAGTAAGTGAAGGGAGCAAATACAATGGGTGAGAAAAATTAAGAAAGAACGCAGGATAATCATGAGTCTTGATGGAGCCTAACCCCACAGAGCACTTAGAGCAGGCATTGCAACATAAAGAATAGCATTGAGGCAAGGAGGAAGCTTTTAGTATGCTCCTACCACTCAGCCATTGGTTAATGGCTGTCCCTGGGAGCAGGTGGCAGAAAAGGAGAAGATAGAGTTGGGAAAGATAAAGGGAAGGTGTAGTCTTCCATTCAAGATGAGAAATTATCTCATCCCTCTTTCTCGGGAAGGACCAGCTATAAATGTTAACAATCAACGTTCCTAGAAGATAAGGGGTAGTATCACTTGCCAGTTAATGTGGATCTTGGGGTGGCACAAAGAAGATCTTCTAGAAGTTTCCCAGAAATACTTCCAGTATTTATTAGACCATGGAACTTCTATGATAAAAATTGCCTAGTTTGAATTCTGTATAATATGTTGCTGGATACTTCATATGCATATTTTAATTTTCTAGAATAAGAGACTAAACTTTTAGAATAATTTCAGTTTAAATTGAGTCAGTATCTACACTTTCAGGGCATAACTACTAATAGGATTTTACCGAGCAAAAATACTTTTAAACCGAATCACTGGTGACTTTCAACTGGAAGAGGCCATACCAAAGTACAAATTGCAATATTTTGAAATATTGGACAGAATAATGAGGATATTGGGTATTTTAAGACTTTCATATAATCTTGGAAGTATAATATTTACAAAATAAATGTAAATTACATTTATCAGACCAAACAACCAGGAAGCTTCATAAAGGGATATATTTCCCTGGAGAACTTGGAGCAGACGGATACAGATTTATCCTTAAAAAAAAAAAAATCTGAAACCAGCATTTATCGCCTATCCTAAATTAGATATAATTTTAAAAAGACCTAGTGCTAATGAGTTTTATGATCATTTATGAGCAGAAGAGAACACTAATTATCATAATTGGTACTAATTAGTCTCAAATCAATCAAGATCTTAAACTGCAGCTCAGGCTCCAGCTGCTGCCCAGTCTTTTAATACAGGGACTTTAACTCTTAGCAGTTTTCCCTTCCTCCCCTCTCATGTGTCTATCCTTCCATACTGCCTAATGTGGGATCCAAAAGCGCATTGCTTCTGCTACTTCTTCAGTCTTTAACAATGTTCCAGACACATGAAAAACATTGCCCTATTCCACTTTAATTCATAATTTTGCTCTGTTCAAAGCAGCAGTAACTTCATTTCACCGGGAAAGTGGTGAAGGATACCCATATTTGTTGAGTATCTTCAAGAAAAATGGAAATTTGCATATGTTTTAATGAAGTAGTAATATTCAGATCCATGATGTTGGAAATGACCTCATAAATTGTTAGCTTATTGTATCTCTATGTAAACTCAAGTCAGGTGAATTAAATAACTCACCATAAGTCACACAAATAATAAGTGATGGAACAGACATTAAGCCCAAAGATTGGCCTTTAAGAAAATTTGTGTCCTTTTTACTATACCAGTTATGGAAGTATAGTGCCTGGACCAGCACCACCAACATTACGTCACAACTTCTTGAAAACACAAATTTATGTGCTTTGTTATAGAACTAATTAACTAGACAATGCCAGAAGTGGGCCCTGACAAATGTTTTTTAATATGTTCTTCATTATATTCTGATGAATCTCGAAGTTTCAGAATCTCTGTCCTGGCGGTATATTGCTTTTTTATTTCAACAGAAAGGAACAGGAACTTTGACTCCAAAGATACCCTTGAGATTTAAACATTTTAACAAATGTTTTTAAAGTTTCATTTACTTTGATTTTTTTCCTGAGGCTGGAGAATAGATCTATTTTCTGGATATCATCTTCTGTCACTTTATGCCTACTTATCCATGTGTTCAACCATGGACTCTTCCATCTAGCAACTACTAGTTAAAAGTATTTCATGTATCAGGAATCGTGCCGGATAGGCTAATGCCTCCCAAAGATGCCCATGCCCTAGTCTCCAGAAACCCCCTAACATGTTTTGTTACACAGAAAAAGGGAATTAAGGTTGAAGGTAGAATCTAGGATGTTAATCAGTTGCTTCAAAAATAGTGAGATTTTCCTGGGTTACATGGGTGAATCCAATGTAATTACAAAGGTTCTTAAAAGGGAAGACAAAAATATGATTATGAAAAACAGAACTAGCGAGACAGCAGTATAGAAAAAGACTCAACTAGTTTTTGCTGCCTTTCACGATGGAAGAAGGGGCCATAAGACAAGGAATGCAGGCAGCCTCCTGAAGCTGAGAAAGGGAGAACTAGCCTAGAATTTCCAGAAGGAACACATTACTATCAATACCTTAATTTTAGCCCAATGAGATCAGACTTCTGTTCTCCACAGGTATAAGAGTACATCAGACTTCTAATTTCCAGAAGTGTAAGATAATACATTTCTGTTTTTTTTAGAGCCATTAAATTTGTATTACTTTGTAATAGAAGCAAAAGGAAATTATCATATCTACTCTCCTTGTCATTGGACATATGGAGTAAGCAAGAGAGATTCAGGCCTAATGCTCAAGTAAGAGAGAAATTAACATTCTGGTAAGTGAGATAAACCAAATGATTAACTATGGTATAGGAAATGTTATATGAGGAATCTTTTGCCTTGAGGAAGGGAAATTGAAGCCCAGACATGAATATTTAATAGAATAATAGAAGCTAAACATGCACAGTGGTCATAGCAAATGTGCTTGTGAAACTGCATGTTCGAAGAATTAGAATGAAAAGAATTTGTGTTTGAAGAAGAGTCAGAGGACCTAAATTAGGTGGGAAGAAAAAGTATCTTCTATAATTCTTGAGAGAAATGCCAAATGATTTCAGATACTTATAATTTAGATTTCTGCATCAACAGAATAATTCAAATAGTAAGTTAGTTATTTAGTAGGCCCAATTTTTCTCTCCTAATTCTTTTTTAACCTCATCATTTTTTTTTTCATTTTGCTATTGGATACCATCATTCTCAAAGAATATGTAAGAGACAAGAAGGGAGACAGAAATGAAAGAAAAAGAGGCCAGGGATTTAGCTCAGTGGTTCTGCCACCTGCGTCGAAATCGCAAGGTCCAGAGTTCAATCCCCGGTACCAAACAAACAAACAAACTAAAAAGCCTGAAAAAAACCCCATTATATTTCATTACAACTAGTCAGAGTAATGATAGGTATATACTAGGGAAAAGGAATGAAACCTGAAATTTATCCATTTTCTATTGCATATTCAATTACGATGAATAACAGAGAAAGTAAATTTCAAGTAAAATATCAATTTGATACTTGCTAAAGCTGTTGTAGTCCATCAAAATATTGTGATGGTGCAGGAAGAAATTTAAATGTCACCAAATATTAACCAGCAGAATAAAAATTACAAGTACAACTCTGTTATTTGGCTTACTTAGGACTTTCAGAGAGCAATAGCTTTACTCAGAATGAATATTTGTGTGTGTGTGTGTGTGTGTGTGTGGTACTGGGGATTGAATCCAAGACCTTCACACTGACCTACATTCCCAGTCCATTTAAAAAAAATTTTATTTTGTGATAAGGTCCTGCTAGGTTACTAAATTGCCCGGGCTGATATCAAACTTGTGATCCTCCTGCCTCAACTTCCTGGAGTCTTGAGAATACAGGTATGTGCCACCATATGCCTGGATCAAAATGAACATTTTTATTAAGTATAGAACATGGTCTCCCAGGGCAAGTGCCAATAAACTTTTATTGTAAAGTGCCAGAAAGTAAATAGTTTTGGTTTCATAAGTCATTTGATCTTGGCTGCAACTATTATCATTGAATTGCAACAACAATCATAGACAATATGTTCTAATAAAACTTTATTTATAAAAACAAGTGGCAGGACTATAGCTTGGTAATTCCTGTACTAAAGAATTTCCCCTTCCTTCCTTTGTTTCTTTGTTCATTTGTTCCTTCCTCCCTTTCTCCTTCCTTCCCTCCATGCCCTCCTTTCTTCCCTCTTATTCTAATAATTCCATTATGTGATGAATTTTTCCATTTTTCCATTAGAGGAGAAAACCAATCTCTTGTCAGAGAAGGTTGGACTGGAGCAAAGAAGGAAAACATATAAGATTTCATTCTTCATTAAAAATAAAAAGTTTTATTTAAAAATCAAATTTAGGTCACTTTAACACCAGTTTCTTTCTTAACATTTCTTTTGCCAATGTG
Organism: Heterocephalus glaber; assembly: GCF_000247695.1. Next base: position 1,934,444 of record NW_004624787.1, on the reverse strand, counting down.
AGTTTGTGGGACAAGAAGCTGTTTTTCTAAATTATTATTTTTTTCTTGCTACAGACTTTGAAAAGCATTTTAAAACAATTTCACAGTGTACTGTCCTGAATGACATCTTTCCTTTGATGCAGAGGAATGACTTCTTAGAAGTATTTTTTAAATAGTTTTATCCCCAAGGCACACGTGCTTCAGTCTAGTATCTTCTCAGCCTAGTGACCCCTTCAATTTCCTTTGTGTTTTCAAGTTTTTTATCACTGTTGATACAATTTTCCAATATTTTATTAAATGGGCTGGACCAAATGCAATATTTTATTTTCTGCTGGCATCACTTTTAAAATCTTAAAGAAAAATCATCACATGATTCAGTGTTTGTGTGCACTTGATTTTCATTACACATTCTAATTAACTCACTCATTCACTACTTTTGTTTGCTTTTTAATAAAAAGAGTACAAAAACTTACATCTATATGAATGGAAGTGGTGACATACAGGGTAAGGATGGGTTTGGTGTAAGTGCTCAACAATTAAAACTAAAGGAAGCAAATGCTATCCTGGAGTTTCACTGCAGTACCCACAGTAGCAAGAAAGGAATTTTATATTTGCTATGATCTTTCTTTATATTTCACCCAACTGAATAATGGTAACTTGAACTTTTCATGTTTAGTTAATAGTGCAGAAGCATAATATTTGTGTATAAACTTCTTTTGAGAGAGTTCAAATCTCTTTCATAATATTTTCTTTAACTGCATCAATATTCTCCTTGGAAGGCTTGGATATTTATTTTCTTCCCAATGCTACAAATGAGAAAATGATGCATAAGTACCGAGGATATTTGACATGCATTCATAAGCCTGAGAAGTAGTTGAATCAAAATTGAATTTCCAAGGTAATTATTAACTCCGTGTTCATTCTTTCTAAGTTTAAAAGTAACTATTTATTTTTCAGGGTGAGATACTTCCTCTTGTTTTGTGACTGGATTTACCTCCCTCCATAAAACAAGTTTAAAGGGACAAAATAGGTATTTAAAATGGTTTACAGACTCTATGTATCAGATTATATAAAACAGTGATCCCTAAGACAAAGAAAATACATGGTGTGTGCCTGTGATTGACCCAACTTAGTGTCAAAGATAGTTACTAGGCCTCAACATAGGAAGGAAGAGACTAAGCAAACCTGTGGTCCCTGGGAATTAAAAAGATGGATCTAGGAATCTAGAAAGTTTGCATGAGCAAAAAGTTGCATAGAAAAGAACTACATAGGTCTTCACGGGTCCTTCAATGTGTTCTGCTAAGTACAGGTCAAGAGGTGTATTTGAGAAAATTACCCGATGTCAGGGAAATAACTGTTTAGAGACAAATCTCTATCTATCTATGTGTTAGTCCACCATAGCTGCAATCAAAATACCACAGGTTGGATATTCTAAACAACAAAAATTTATTTTCTAACAATCTGGAAGCTACAATTCCAAGATTAAGATGCCAGCAACTTTGATTTTATCCTGAAATATTTTTCTTGGTTTACAGATGCCTGCCCTCTCCTTGTCTTCACATAGCCTTTTCTCTGGATGAGAATAGAGAGAGTTCTCTTGTTTTTCCTGCCTTTTCTTATAAAAGCCTCATTTAAACTTAACTACCTCTTTAATTGACTTATATGTAAATATAGTCTCATTGAAGGTTAGAATTTAGCATAAAATTTTAAAAGGACATAATTGAGTCCATAATGGCCTTTCATGTTTTCACATCTTACAATCACTAACTGCTTTTGCTCTTGTATATTCTTTCATGGATATTTTACATTGAATTATCTGAGAAGATGGATAGAATATCCCCCTTGGATGCAAATGACAACTACGCATACTATCCAGTATAAAATACCTAGATTTGCTAAACTTGGGAGTTCTTTGCTATAATACATCCTATCCCACATGCAGAAGTTATCTGGTCCTCTTCACAATGCCCTGTAAGAATTGGAGCTTGAAGTATCAGTGAGCTCTTCTTAGGATCTTGTGTCTCTTGTTAGAATTCATGAAGATGGAGCTGGCAAAACTTTTAGCTAGTGAGTATGGAAAAGCTTATACTATTCATAGATCTTCAAAAGAATTTCTTTAAATAATTAGAGAAAACAATCACCAGTTCATGTTCCCATGTCAAACTGGAAAATCTTTTAATTTGCAGGGTATAGGGGAGAGTTCTCAAATTGACATTGCTGTAGTAATGTAGAAAAACTAGCCATGGAGGAAAGCTGCTCTAGTTTCATCTAGCAAAACTTAAAAGCTAAGCTTGAAAGAATCAAATTTCTTTAGAGTAACTTAACAATAACCAGGGCCTAATAAGTAATATTTGCATTTTCTAGCATCCAAATAAAATTACAGCTTGCAAAGAGGTAGGAAAGTACTGCCCAAAACACAGAAAAATAAATCAATAGGAACAGTTTAAGAAATCAGAAAGTGTTAGAATTGCTAAATAAAATCCTTAAAACAGTCATTATAACTTTATTTCATATTTTAAGAAAATAGATGAAAGATTGAGCATATTACATGAAGACAAATTCAGATAAATAGAAAGTACAATATGTAAGACAAAAACTACATCAAATTACATTAACAGGAGATTAGCCACTGGCAGAGGGTAGGGAGAGAAGTGAGCATGGAGACATAACAGTAGGAACTGTCTAAAGTAAAACAGAGAAAAAGGCTGAAAAAATGAACAGATCATCAGTGATCTGTGAGACAATATCAAATTGTGTAGTATATATATAATTGGAGTCCTGAAAGTCAAGCAAGGATGAAGTGAACATAAAAAGTACTTGATGAAATCCTGGCTAATTTTTTTCCAAATCTGACACAGACAAAAACTCAAGATCATAAAATTCAATAGCCCTCACATAGAAGAAACATAAAGAAAAAAATATACCATGGCATATCATAATGAAATTGACTAAAACCAGTGATAAAAATCTTAATAGGAACCAGAGATAAAGATCCAATATATGCAAGAAAACCAAAATAAGAATTAAGCAGACTTTTGATTAGAATAAATATAAGTGAGAGAACATTGGATCTGCATCTTTAAAATGATAGTATAAAAAACTAGAGAACTATAAATCTCAAATTCTATATCTAGTGATAATGTCTTTCATAAACAAGAAAGAATGAAAGCCTTTTTCATACTTACAAACTGAAATAATTCATCACCAGTAGATCTGCTTATAAACATGTTAAAATAGCTCCAGTTAAAATAAAAACATCCTAGACAAAAATCCTTTTTCACAAATGAATGAAGAGCACCAAAATGGTAAATGTATAATTATAATTATTTTTAACTGTTTAGAATATAATTTTCTGTTTAAACTTAAAATAATAACAATTTAGTGTATGGTTTATACTATATATGGAAGTACAAAGCATGATAAATATAGCATAAGGTTTCACAGGTGAAAAGGATGGTGTAAGTTGTAAAGTTTGTGTATCATAAGTGAGTCTACAGCCATACTACCTTGAACATGCTTGATCTCATCTGTATAACATAAGTGAAATAATAGAATGTTACCTTAAAAACAGTAATAAGTTAAAGATGTATACTATGATTTCTCAAATAACCACTTAAAATGAAAATTTATAACTAGTAAGCCAACAAAGAGAATAAAATGAAATTACAAAAAATTCTTAGTCAAAATATAAAAACAAATAATTGATCAATTTATTAAATGTATAGTCAAGGGTAAATTAGTTAATAGTATTGTAAATTTCAAAATAACTGAAGAAAGGATTTATTCTCACCACAAAGAAATGTTACATTTTTGAGGTGATAAATATGCTCATTTGATTGATTTGATCATTCTACAATGTATGTATTGAAATATCACTTTATACCTTAAAATATATACAATTTTTATTTGACAACTAAAAAGAATTGATAAACTCAGTAATAATAACACTAATTCTATGTGAGTTAAATACCCCAACTAAAAAGCAGAGATTTTCATATTGATTATAAAAAAGAACAAACCACCAGGTGAATCAAGAAACTCACTTTGAATAGGAAGACACACATGAGTTAAAAGAATGAGAATATGTATGCGATAGTAACACTCATCAAAAGAAGGGCAGAATGGATGTATTAATTTTATGAAAAATAGATTTTAGAAAGGAAAATATTGTTTAGATTGAATCAAAAGCTACTTTTAATAACCAAACTCCTGAAGAACAACAACATACTGTGAATTAATAACTCAAACCTGAATAGTGGTCAGTATCCAGGTCCACTTTATTTTCTGATTTTTATTTTCCCCAGATATTGATAAGGGATTTAGAATATTATATTTTTTAATTCTCAAACTTAATTAGAAGTTTTTCCATGCCAGAAAATTGTCAAAGTAGTTGACAATTCATGACTAATGATTTTGATGATATTCATAAATGGAGTTAAAATGACCTTGCCAAATTGTCAAATGTCTTGAAATGCTGGAATTCTAGGTCTTTATATCAGTATCAGTAAATTGATATTTTACAAAAGTACATATATTATTGACTAAAACAAAGATCTTACAACTCCTCAATAAGAGTTTTGTTGGTGGACCCATATACACAAACACATAAACACACACAAACACATTCACTCACACACTTTTCCTGAAAAGTCCAATTAAATATATTAAAAAGGGAGCTTTCTGGGCAGCCATACCACCACCCCCAGCACCAAGGAGGTGAGCTTTCCAGGGAGCTGTACCACCGTCCCCAGAGCTGAGGAGGTAATTCATGTGGGCACCAGCAGCAAACACCACCCACTGATTGAAACAAGAAGACACATAAACAAATCTCAAAACCAGGCTACCAGATCACCTAAAGCAATGCCAAAGGGAAATGAGATGGAACAATCTGATACTCAACCACCTGGACTCCCTGAATTGGCAACAAAAGAGGGTCTGGAAAACATGAAATCAGAAATAATCTCTCAGATAACAGCAGAGTTTGTGCCCATAGGGCAAGACATGATTAATAAATTTAGAGAGGGCACAGATAAAAAATTTAGGAGCTGAAGAACATGGTGGAATCCCAACATAGGAAACAAATGGAATCCATAAAACAGATGCAAACAGATTTCCAGGAGACTAAAATCTCCATTGAGAGTTTACTTAGCATGAGCTAATGTGAGGACCAAATTTCAGATATAGAAGATAAGAATGCAATGAGTCACCAGGAAAAGAAAAATCTCTTTAAAATAGTAAAGGACCATGAGAAATCAATCCAGCAGCTGCTAGATGATGCAAAGAAGAATAACATAAGACTGATCAGAGTCAATAAAGAAACAGGAGACAGTGGAGACGACATTAAAAATAAAGGTTCACAGAAGTGATGTCAGAAAAATTCCCAAGCAGGGGAAAAGAACTTGACATACAGATAAGTGAGGCATATAGGACTGCAACTAGCCGTGATCAAAAAAATTGACACATAGGCATATAATAGTCAAGATTCCAGAAACCCAACAGAAGAACAAAATTCTACAAGCAGTTAGAGAAAAGAAACAAATCACATACACAGAAAAGCCCATCAGAATCACAGCAGACTTCTCAATGCAAACCATCAAGGCAAGAAGAGCTTGGAGTGACATATTCCAAGCCCTAAAAGAAAACAGCCTCCAACCCAGATTGATGTACCCTGCAAGACTATTCTTCAGAATTGTTGAAGAAATAACATACTTTCATGACAAAGAGCACCTTAGGAATTTCATGAATACCACACCAGCACTCCAAAAAATTTTAGACAATATCCTAGGAAAAGAAAATGAGGATGACAACCCCCAGAAGCCCAGCAGAATGAATCCATCAGGCATGACAAAAAATTAAATG